>JANHFM010001660.1:353671-364526 GCA_032468115.1 Grayia smithii | reverse complement strand
GGTGGGAATGGAAATTTCCCCTGGAGGGGGGTAAGAATGAAGATTTTGCAGTATCCTTCCCCTGTCACGCCCACCAAGCCATACCCGCCGAACCTGTAGTAACAAAATTTAGATTTCACCCCTGCGATGAAGTAATATTTTGTGCCTGAAGTCTGTTTGCTCTAAGAGGGAAAGCATTCCTTCCACTTTTTTAGTCTTCCTTTCAGAGAAACTTCCTACTTTCTACCTCTCCTTCCCCTTGTGTTTTGTCTTAAAGCTGATTGCTTCATCATGCCGGATGGCAGAATAAACCCCGTTTCCAAATCTTTATTAGAATGTCCTCTCACTGGTATGGTTCAAGTAGTTTGTCTCTTACCTAATGGTTGAGAAAAATCTAAGCAAACCAAAATCAGGTTCCATACCAAGGCATTTTCTGTGTTCTATAAATGTAGGTAATTATGCTTTCTTGCCTCTTAGTGAAACCTGAGCACTTTAGATAGATTATTACTTGGTGAGCATAGGCAGTGGCTTATCAGCCTTTTTTACCCTGTGACCAATTTTGCTTGCCATTAAATGAGAGGTGTTTCCCTTTAAACAGTTCTCATTGTTTGGAGAAGCAATTAACATCTTTCAAGCAGATCAGTGGAACTGGTGTTGCTAAGCAGCAGACCTTTAAAGATAATTTGTCAATTTCTGCAGAAGGAAGAAAATAATAAACACTCCTATTGAGGGAAAATTGCTTGTTTTCCAGTATGCAACTTTCCCTCCACCATCAGGTCTTCAGTTCATCATGCCCAATTTATTCTTTATTTAGCTTCTATAAATAATTCAGAAGAGCTTGAGTAGAATAATTGAGTTGTTTCCCAAACTCTAATCCCAAATAATTCAAAACCAAAGGGGGGAAATGTTCAGATTGCAGTTTGAGCATATGAGCTGTGGGCAGCTTTCCAGACAAACTGTTGTTTCTTTTGTAAAATCCTATTGCTTAATCTTTTAAAGTACTCCTTGATTGTTCATAATTTCCAGTTTGACATTAGAAAAGGCATCATCCTAATGGAGGGTATTTGGCAGATACTACTTGTCTTTGAATCTGGAGGCTTTTCTCTTCAATGGGAACTAAACAAGCAAGGCAATAATGTTGCACATCCAGGCTGCAGCACTTTTCATGTTTGGGGGAAATTGATGTAAGCACTGCTATTTGGCCAAAATTAGAACTAATCTTTTTTAACTCTGGTTCTGAACAGAAATGTTAAAAAGAGCATCTTAGCAATAGTGGGTAAGATTGAAAGAAAGATGAGGAAAGATTTAAAGTAAAGTATATATACCTAAAACCCGAATGTTTTTTTTTTTAAGGCAACTGGATTTCCTTCATTTTTCCTTGAAGACACTTCACTTCTCACCCAAGAAGCTTTTTCTGTTCTGACTGAATGGTGGAGAATGGAAGGATTTATATTCCTTGCAGATATCTGGTCATTAGTACTCTTTCTGAGGGTTGTAGAGGCCACTTGGAGGTTTATCTGTGCTTTTAGGGTCAGCTGAATAGTGCAAATGGGTGTGGAATCTTCTTGGAATTGCTGAAAGGACTGGTTTGTAAACAGGAGATAGGTGGTGGTGTCATATGCCTCCCCCTCTGTCCTTTTGACTCCTCTTTCAGTCATTGGGACAACCATGACCTGGATGACTGAAAATATCCATAGACATACACTTGGAAACTCTGTAGATATTTTGATGAGAAATTGTACTAAATACTGACCTTTCATTCCACAGCTCTTTTGAGTCTTTTGAATGTTGTGGATATTAGAATTTCTAATCCAAAGTATTATAAACAACTTGTAGAGTTGGCTCATTTGGTAATCGGAATCTCTCAACGTATGAGCTTTTCAATAAAGAAGATGCCACTAGTGGCTGTGGCAGGTGGATGCATGTTCATCTAAAGCACAGGTGTCAAACTTGTGGCATCACGTTGCTGTCATGTGACTTTTGTGATGCCTTTTCCCTTCACGGAGCTGGGGTGGGCATGGCCTGTGTGTGACGCATCCAGCCTGCGGGCTGCCAGTTTGACACCTCTGATCTAAAGAGAAGCCGTGACCCCCATCAAGCTGTCCTGGTGACTTAAAATGAACTATATAAATGTCTTTAGACAGTAGCTGGAAGTAAAACATGCAAACATACTTTGTTTTTATGGTAGCAAGCAGTGCTCCTTTGAAAAAGAAAAAGATTCTATTCTTACCAAGGAATACGTGAGAAAGATGGGTTGACCTCCTACTGCAGTAAAAAAAAATCCTGGGGGTGATTCCTTTTTTTTTAACATGTTTGATCTCATTGCCTGTATGCCTTTGTCACAGAAGAGGACAAGATACAGGGATGGGAGGTAGATGAGGTGAAAGCAGCAAACTATTCTGTAGCTGACTGTCAATTGAAATGAGTTACTCTTCATTATGCTCTGAGGTCAGGAAGATCTGTAGATGGTGAAGAAGGTAGAGGGCAAGCATTTAACTGCACCAGTTTTAAGATTAGAGGCATGGTTAACGATCTCCTTTGTAGAGGTTCAGTACTGAGTTCAGATCCTGTTTGGGCAGAGCAGTACATGAATAAATACAGCCTGGTTAGTTCAATTTGTTTTTAATCTCCTTGTAAATCTACTAAACTTCTTCAGTGGTTCATACCACAGGAGGTTCCTATCTGTGATTTTGTAAGTATGGAGTCAGAAAGCAATATCAACCTAACCATAATATATTGTGTGTGTTTATATAGTCTGCTAGTCTATAGACTTCTTGTAATTCAAACATGATCTCACTTTGGTTTCTGTTTGAATACCATAATAGTACCAAGTTTGATCAAGTGGCTATCCCATTGAACCTCTGGCAGAGTTAGTGATGCTATAGTGGTAGTACCACTATACAAATAATTCCTAGGACTCCTTTTTCCATTTGATTTGCAAATCCCTTTCCTAATCTTTTCTCTTAAAATGCCCTTTGTTCATCTTGGGATTTGTCTATCAGTTGGTATTTGTTCCTCTGTACTTTTCTCTAGATCTTTTTAAGTCTCATATTTTCTGCTTCTACCTTTTTGCTGGTGATAATCTTCAAGTTCATGTTTTCATTCTTTACTCTCACATAAGTCTAGATGGGATCTGGACATACATGTGTATGACCAGACAAAACACTGACATTTTAACATCTGCTTCTGTTGCATCACTTCCCATTGCTGAAAAGGCAAGACATTTTAAACAGTTGTTCCTTGGTCAGTAAATACTATTAGTGAAGAAATATTTTAAGTTAAACTCTGATGCTATGCATGTTTTCCACATGTTTGGATGTTCCCTCCTCTGTCATCACCTCCAGAAATTCAACATAGCAAAGACAGACTTCCTGTTTTCTCAGCAGGTCTGTCTCCTGATTCTCTGTTTAGAGATACCAGCTTTCTCCCTAAACAAGCCTTGAAATTTTCTCTGAATTCTCTATACTTTAGTAAGATGGCTAATAATGTAGAAGAAAAAGATCCAAGGTTTCAAATGGACATTGAATGCTCACATCCATAATATAATGAGCAGATTGTCATGGACACGAGATATGCCTTAGATACCCTGAGTCAACTAGGCATCTGGTAGAAGTTGTTGAGCTACGTTAAAAGGCTTTGCTTTATCTTGTTTGCTCTTTCCCTGTAGGTGATAGTTACTTGGCAATACTGAATAATTCAAAACCGCCGCTAGCATGACACTGTGACAGAGAAAAGCAAACACATGGAAAGAGCAATAATGTTTGCTATATTTAGAAAAGATACTAGATTAGCTTTGGACTGCAGTGGAGGTCTTCTTTCTCTTTTTCATTTTCATTAGCTGACTTACGTCTCTGATAACCAGAAAATATACAAAAAGGATTCTGATGTTCTTCAGATACTGTCTCAAGCTTAATTAGCATTTATCTTAATCTCATTTTATTTTTTTTCCCACATCAGCTAGGTAATGAAATGCTACTGCGGCATTTTTAACTATTATGTTCTATTGGCAGATAGAGACTTCAAGGAAGCTGACCTTTCTCAAGCCCAGGCTTTATAAAAACTAGACTGTTAATTATATTTTTATTGGAAGATGCATCCTGACAATGTCTGGGTAGTTCAATTTTGCTCTGCTCAGTTGTGGTAGGAAGTATTCTCTGAACAAATGTAGTGGATAGAAAGAGCTGCTGATGTACAAAAAGTGGAATTGACATTATAGAAAAAGGTTACTTATGTTTGTGTAGTTCAGCTTTAATTGGGTTATCAGCTGAAGCTTAAAGAATTAAATGAATTAACTTCCTTATTAGGTTTCTGTTGAGGTAAATCATCCCTATGCCTACAAAGGGTTCCCCCCACACAAAGTCTTTCCTAGGGTGGTTTACCTTGCATTAAAAGCATAAAATGGCCTTTAAATCATTTGTTTGATACTGAGCAATTGTCAGAATGTTGAGAGCAAAGGCTGAAGACAAATAGTATGGATACAGATATTTCAACATATATTTCCATATATTCTCTTCTATTAAAATTATTTTCTCTTCTATTAAAACTACTTTCAATCCAGAAGCAATATAACTGTGTGCATTAGGGTGGAATTTTTCTGATTCTCTCACCACAGCCTTTGTTTCAACTAATGAGAAGGAGGGATTTCCTCACTGATAAAGCTGATAACCCAGACAGTCACTCATACTCTAGTCACCTCATGACTAGACTTTTGCAATGAGTTCTACATGGGGCTGCCCTTAAAGACCATCCAGAAGTTACAGCTGGTTCAGAGTACAGCAAAGCAGATGAGTGCTTCTCATTATGTCAATGTGTTATTGCGACTTCATAAGCTGCATTAGTTACCTGCCAGCTTCTGGATGCAATTCCAAGGAGCTGGTTGTCATCTACAAAATCTTTCATGACATTTTGCCTTTTTTTTGAAGAACTCGGCTGTCTTCAATTGCTTCAGCCTGGGTAGAATTTTTATGATATGTGAACCAATTCTGAATCAGATCTACATTTGCTGAGAATCCTTGACCACAGATTTTGCTCACTATTGATAAGATTTAGGACTTTCCCTGTTCATCTCCTAAGAGAACTTGTTGATCTCTCTTAACCTATCCGTTATGTCTCTGATGCCTCAGGCTAATCTGATATCTTCTCTGACTTGGTCACCTAATGCTCAAGTTGAGAACCAAGCCTCCAGCTTTCCCACGACAAATACCGTATTTTTTGGTGTGTAAGATGCACTTTTTCCTCCCCTAAAAGAGGCTGAAAATTTGGATGCGTCTTATACTCCGAATGTAGCCCTGCCCACCCACCGGCCCCCACGCTTTGGCCTCTGCGTCCCAACAATTTGCGTCCTTGCAGCAAACAGCCCGTTTCAGTTTCATCTTCAGCACAGCCTTATTAGCACAAGCAGCTGATTGTTGGTTGGATCGGCCTAATTAGCACAAGCAGCTGATAGTTGGTTGGATCCCTGTTTAAGGCTGCAGGGATTACCATTGCCTATTGCCACCTCTGTGCGCCCATTTTTGGCCTCCACAGGCTCCATTTTCCACCCATTCTGATCCCCGCTGCCTGGAATGGGTGGAAAATGGGGCATGTGAGGCTGAAAACGGGATGTGGAGGCCGAAAATGGGGTGCACAGATGGGGCAATAGGCTATGGCAATCTCTGTAGGCTGAAACAGTTGATTATGGGGAGGACAATCCAACTGACTATCAGTGGCTTGTGCTAATCAGGCTGTGTTGAAACTGCAATGGGCTGTTTGCTGCAAGGAGGCAAATTGCTGGGAGGCAGAGGCAGATTATTATTTTTTGTTTTCCTCCCCAAAAAAGGTAGGTGTGTCTATAGTCTGGAGTGTCTTATACTCCAAAAATACAGTAAATTGGTAGGATTAGTATATTTTTTTGGTCTTAAGGGTCAACAGTCCTCTCTGAAAGTAGAATAATTAATAATTAAACTAGTCCAAGCTTCTTTTACTCCTATTCCATTTGCTTCTAGTCTTTCTTGAGACAGCAAGAGGTTTCTGGACCAAACCAGTTTTCATGCCATTGACATTTCATTATATTGAGATTCATTATACTGCAGAATAAAGGAAGGACTGCTGTTTCTTATTGCAACATCCACTGTCTAACTTATTTTTAATGGAGGCAAAGTGGCAGACAACCCTGAGTTGCTGCATGCTGTCAAATAATGACTTAATTTTCAGAAATATTTTGAAGGCTTCTCAGCCAACTGGATAAAGTGTTCAGAGAGAACACATACAGCCAAATAGAGCAAGACTCTTCAGCATAATTTAGTTATGCCTAATTCCCAAGGGTTTTGTGCTGATGGCTTTTTAAAATTTAAAAGTCTCTTCTAAATTTTTGATTTGGTTGTTCATTCATCCTTGCACTGTATATTCTGTTGCATACTTTAGTTTCTGGAGACTGTTGGAGTTTCCACAAAAATCTGTAAAAATAGTATTGGTTGGTATGCCACTCTCATATATGCCAATACATAGAGACAGCCTATTCTCATCTTGTTTTGCATCAGAATATCTGTACCCTCAGGGCAAATGGTTGCTCTGAGGCCAAGGGAATCTCAAGCTGAAACTACAATTCTTGGCTGCAAAAATCCGGATGATCACTAGATAAAGAATACATACCGTATTTTTCAGAGTATGAGACACACTTTTTTGTCTCCCAAAAGGAGGCAAAAATGTCTGTATGTCTTATAGACCAAATATTGCTGAAGCCCCACCCACCCACCAGCCATTGTTTGGCCTCTGGACACCCTGTTTTCAGGCCTTCTTTCAGCCCATTTTTGAGGCTTTTTTCGGCCTGTTTTCAAGGCTTTTTTTGGCCCCTTTTGGGAGCTTTTTTGGCCCGTTTGGGAGGATTTTTTCAACCTCTTTTGGGGTCTTTTTTGGTCCTTTTTTGGCTTTTTTTGGTCCTTTTGGCTTTTTTGGCCCATTTTTTAAGCTTTTTGGGGGGCTTTTTTCAGCTCTTTTTTCAGAAAAATGGCCCCCCAAAAGCCTCGAAAATGGGCCAAAAAAGGTCGAAAATGGACAAAAAAAGCCCTGAAAATGGTCCCCCAAAAGCCTTGAAAACGGGCCAAAAAAGCCTAAAAAATGAGCCAAAAATGGGCCAAAAAAAGCCCTGGAAACAGGCCAAAAAAGACTTGAAAAGGGCCATAATAAGGTAGGCCAAAAACTTTTTTTTTGTTGTTTTCCTCTTCTAAATTTAGGTGCATCTTAGTCAGGTGCATCTTATAGTCCAAAAAATACGGGTATGTCAATTTTTTAGAGTTCTGGTGATCTCGAGGTTTGTTTTAAATCTCCATTTTCAATGTGCAAAACAGTTTCATCTGATGAAACATGGAACTGACTAACAGAATATAACAGAATAATAAAATTGGAAGGGACCTTAGAGGTCTTCTAGTCCAACCCTCTGCTCAAGCAGGAAACCCTATACCAATCTCTTCTCCATAGTGATTGGAGACATCAGCCAGAAGTGGGTGTTGCTCATCCATTCATTGGTTGACTGAGCCTGAATTTTTTACTTAAGCCCCGCCTCAGCTACATTGGTCCGCCTTTTTGCTCAGTCAGTTCATGACTAGGCATGTTGGTTCTTTGCTCTGTGAGTAGTGAGTAATTTAGTGATTATTTTGTTTATTTCCTCTGAATTTGACCCTTTGTTTTGCCTTTAGTGCCTTGCCTGTCTTGGGGAGTGTTTTAATTTTTTATTCTTCTCCTTTTGGTTCGGGCGCTTTGACAGGCAGTTTAATTCTATCAGTTCCCTTCTGCAGCTTTGTTTAGTTGTGAGTTTTGCCTTTTTTCCTGTCTGGAAGCTTTGTTTTGGTCTTTGGAGACGATCTTTCCGTTCGGGGCTTTGGTGCGAGCCGCTGCGGCGGCGCGCTCTTTTGGCACCCGTTTGCAATCAGCTGAGAGGCGTGCGAATTCAGAGGCTCTTGTTCTTCCTTTTAAACGAAGATCGTCATCGTTCGTCAAGGGGTCGTTGCTGGAGGGCCCCCACTTGATCATCGTTCCCTGGGCACCTTTGTCGTTGCGGAGACATGGGATTTCATCGGTGCCCTCTGTTTTCCCGCCGCTGCCGAGTCTGGTTGCCATTTTCTTGCTGTCAGCGACAGGCAGCCATTTTGCGGCTTGCAAGTGACAACGCTTCGTTCTGGGATGGGACTTTGGCAGTGCTTCGTTCGGTGACGTCCGTGCTTTAAAAAAAAAAAAAAGAGGAACTTTTTCTATACGCATATTATTGATCATAAGCCAAGGAGTCAGGTGCAGTCTTCGGATTTAATTGTTCTCCCTTTTCCTGGACTTGTTATTCCTGTTGTAATAAATAAATAAATAAATAAAAATAAATAAAATAAAATAAATAAGAATAAAGGAAGATTAAGATACAGAGTGGATTGTTAAGAAGCTTAAGGAGGTTAAGTCTCTTACCTCTTCCTGCCAGGGATTAGGAGTCGGACCTCTGCTTCTCTTACTCAAAAAAAACCAAAAAAACAAAACAAAAAGACAAACAAACAAACAGAAATTAATAACATATTCATTACATAAAAGGAAGTGATTCATAATACTTAAGGACTATACAATACTCCCAGAAAGGAGGAGTGACCGCCCTTGAGAAAGAGACCTGGGCTTCTGCCTTGAGGACTGGAAGCTTGCATTGACCTCTGGTTATATGGACTTGGACTGAGATTGTAGGCCAGCTGGTTTTGGACAGTATCTGAACCTCCGACTTCGTTGGCAGCTCTGCCCTGAGCCGCAGTAGGAGTTGTTATGCTCCAGGGGCTTGAGGTTTCCTACACTGTTATACTATTACGTAGTATGTTACACCCGCGGGTGGCCTTGGCAAATCCCCTTGGGGATAGTGGCCTCAGGAGTTTTCACGCTCCATCTATTGTCTCTTTCTCCTCAGCGCCCCTTCTAATTGCGAGCTGATCATGCCTAAGGCATCAGCGAAGTCTAAGCATGGTTCCGGGCAATCTAGCCAATCGCCCGAAGGTTCTTCGTCGGCTTTGGATTTGTCATCCGCTCTGGCCCATGTTTCATCGATGACTACCGCCAAACCTCACCATCGCCGTAAGTCTAAGACGGGCTCGGAGGCATCTTCGAAAGATGAGCGGCGTAGAGACCGGGCGCTTCAGAAACTTTGCAAGAGGGCGGAGGACAAAAGGTCCGAGTTGTCTTGACCTATGGTTCCTGAGGTGGTGCCCTTGTCTTCTTCGGCCCACAGGTCCGTATCTCCTTCCCATTCTGTGGACCAAGTTTCCCTACGGGACTGTCCAGTAGTCGTTGCCTCGACTAATGTATGGGGGCCACAGCCATCGGCCCAATCAGCTCCCTCTGCGTCGCACCCATCTGTGATTGGGACTCCAGCTGACCTTACTTCGCAATTGCCGGATCACCTGAAGCAGTTGGTGGCTGCGGCTATTCAGCAAGGGATTGCCGAGGGCCTTCGTCGACCTACACAATCGTCCACTCAGCAGCTGCAGCCACAGGCGGGAGATTCTCGTTCCTTGCTCGCCCAGGAGGTCTCCCCGGCTTCTTCGGAGTATGGCGAGTCTGATCAGGATGAACCAGCCCGGTGCTCTCCTTCTGGTGCTTGGATCGAAGGGGAGTTATCCGACGATGAGGATGTTTTGCCAGAAGAGGCTCCGTTTTCAGGACTATTTCCTCCAGATCTATTCAGGTCCCTTCTGCATAAAGCAATCCAGACGGCTAATCTGTCTTCTGCACCAGTGGGTGAGGTCCCATCTGCCTCGACTTCTCGATCAGACGTCCTGTTTGGAGAGCCGCGTCGACAGGTGGATACTATTCCCATGCCCTCTCTTTTTTCTTCGGTAGTCAAGGGGCAGTGGGCTTCCCCCGGATCGGCTCCGCCCCTCTCTTTGCTGGATTGGCGCTACTTTAATGTTGCCCCTTCGTGGGACTCACTTTTGAAGGTGCCATCTGTGGATGCTCCTGTCGCCGCCCTACTCCTGAATTCTACTATGCCTGGTTCCCCGGAGGAAGATCTGCGACCGGAGGAGTGCCATTCCGATCTCTTCCTGCAACGGGTGCATCTGGGGGCTGCTTGGTCCATCCGGGCCTCCGCTACCGCGTCTTTCTTTAACCGGACCACTCTGCTGTGGCTGGAGGAGCTGCAGGCACATTTGCCTCCGGAGGATGGCCGTGGTCATCAGGATCTTAGTAAGATCATGGCGGCCTTGCAGTTTTCTGCTGATGCCACTCTCAGCACCGGACGTTTGGCGGCCAAGGGCTTGGCGGTTTCAGTAGCTGCCAGATGAATGCTGTGGCTACGACATTGGCAGGCGGATGCGCGCCACAAGAGATGCTTGGCTGCCTCTGCCTTTGATGGTTCGGCCTTGTTTGGGGAGGCGTTGGAGCCTCTGCTACAGGAACCAAAGGATAAACTGAAGGTCCTTCTTCCCACCACCAGACGATTTGATAGCCGCTTTGCTCCGCCCTACTGGTGCCCCCGCGTCAAGGTTCCAAGGTTGGGGCTCCTATCCCTCTTATCCTTTGCGGCCCTACTCTGCCTTCGGGGGTAGGCAGCAGGGTCAGTCTCGTCCCCCTAGGGGTAGACCTCCTCCGGCCAGGCGGCCCTTTTGAGGGGGAGGAAGTCATTTCGGCCATCGCCAGCACTAGGTCCGAGTCCGTATCTCCCATTGGTGGTAGGTTGGCTCTCTTTGCCGATCAATGGGAGGTTATCTCTACGGATTTGTGGGTCAGGGATGCGGTGCGATCAGGTCTATCCCTGGAATTTGTCTCTACTCCCCCGAGGTTCTTTCTCAGGTGTCCGCCCTCGTGGAACCCTGCTAGGTGGGTCCTGATGGAATCGGCGGTTCAACACCTCCTGGACATTAGAGCTATCCAGGAGGTCCCT
>JANHFM010001660.1:324817-345070 GCA_032468115.1 Grayia smithii | reverse complement strand
TTTTTGTTTTTTATAGTTTTTGTTTATTTGTCTTGTTTGTTGTTATGTTTTTATTGTTTTGTCTATAATAAAAAAAAAAATTTAAAAAATGAATGACTTAGCCACCTTAGTCATTCTGGCACAAAACAGTATTTTAAGTGCAGGGCAATTGGGAATCAGAATTGTGGTGTGTAAATAGTGACCTTGGATGTCTTTATGTTAGCAAACAGGAAGGAGGGAAATTAAAAGTAATGTATGCATTGTTCCTTCAGTTAGTACTCTCCCCCCCCCAATGTTTTGTCTAGGTGTTTTCTACCTTCTGTAAAATTTCATTAAAATAAAGAAGTTGGGTTTAGATGCAAAACAGATGCCTTCGAGCATATATCAAAAACATGAGTTCACTGCTTTGAATATGTAAGAATCTAGTGGGTATGTCTCTATTTCATTTGAAAATGAGTTGAAAATAAAATTTTCAGGATATGAGAGGATATGAAATTCTAATGAAGGGATTCTTTTAGCAATATAATACAAGCAGTGGGAAAGATCTTAAGAGTCATTGAAGGACATTATGGAGAATGAAGTAAGAGGAGGTAGATGGTTATGGCATTGGTAAATGAGTGGAGTACGTATATGTTATCAAATCTTTCCATTACACGTTTTGGAGGTCTAATCATCAAAATATTTCTATTACTATTTTTGTGTTAATTTGCTCAAATATGCAAACAGTACTTAGCATTTGTTGAAATGTAAATAGGTATTTCATCCCTTTAAGGTCTCTTTATAACATAATGTATCTATGAGCATGAAAACAGCTATAGTGAGGTCTTCAGTAAAGAAATGAGGACCATGTATTCTATCTGACTAGTACTATCACTCCTGATGATTATTTACATTCCACATAAAAGTCTGGAAGCCACAAATCAAGGTAACAGCGTCATATGACACATTAGGAAATAATTTCACTGTATGTCTTAGACCAGGGATCCCCAACCATGGTACCAGTCCATAGTGCGTTAGGAATTGGCCCGCGCAAATGTGAGTGAAGCTTCATCTGTACATACACAGGATCTGGGTGGTACACGAACCCTCCCCCTCCCTGGTCCCTGGAAGAATTGTCTTCCACGAAACTAGTCCCTGGTGCCAGAAAGATTGGGACCGCTGCCTTAGACAGATCTTCTTAGCTGGCAAATATTTAGATAGTTTATGGATGTGGGATTTTTTTCTAAAGGGAAAAAGACAAAAAAAAATAATATCCCGTTTCTTTGTTTGTTCTTCTGTCCCAGCAATTAAATCGTTGGGTTTTGGAATGAAAGTGATTTTAGTTGTTTTTTTCTTTTGCCTTTCGTTTTATTTATGAACTTGAGGTATCGTAAAAGGAATAAATTCTTGATAACTCTGTTCCTAATTTGATTTTGGATGGATTTTTTTAATAATGTTCATGAATTACAGAGATGAGAGGAAGAATTTGTTTAAATCAGTCCAGTTGCCTAAACCTGATGATGTTCCACATTGGTTGAAGATCAGGGAATTTCAGCTTAAAAAGATGAAGAAGATCGTTAAAGTGGATGCTCCATAAAATAATAATAACTTGGTTTCGGAAAAGCTGCACAAAATGGAGGTTTTTATTTTCTATAAGCACAACTTTGTTACTTCATAGCCCTTAAGCAAATTCGCTTATTTTTAACTATAACTTGTTTAAAACAAGCAAAATTCAGAGTTGTGGTATTGGCTTCTTTTTAGCAAGCCGCTTAAATCAAACAATGTTCTAGCTTTGGTCAATACTGTAGCACTAAAATATAGGGCAAAGCCAATTAAAGCAAAAACTTCAGATCTCCTCCTTAGTAGTTGCATTAAAAAAAAGGAGAATATGTTAGGTCAAGGTACAGTGTGTCTTGTTCCCATCAAGCTTTGTTTCATTGTGGCCTCCAAATTGACTGTTGGATTTCCTTTATATACACAGCAAGAGAAGGAACAAAGAAAAATTCTGAGCTATTTTGCCTGATAAATTTGGCTTCTGTAGCTGCTTTTGTAGTTATTGTGGATTTCAGAGACAGTCCTTTGGAATGAAAGGGTTTGGAATAAGGTGGATGAATTCCTGCATTGTCAGAAGTGCCATATCCTCTCTCTGAATCTGTAGCAAATCAGATCATTCCAATGGAATTGCAAACACTTAGGAACCAGCGGATTCTATATTCCAAATGTCTCTAGATTACACCTGTTATGCAAGATTAGCAAAGGACTTTGGAAAGATTCATTATTTAACTTCTAATTAAATTAGGGATTGAGAACAGTCCTCAATTTATGTTTTTAATACCACATAAACTACCACCAAAGCAGATTTTAAGATGTTCTTGGTAGATTTACCATATCATACTCCTGCTATTATAGGAAAACTGTTATAGTTTTTTGACCAGTCCTGAATACATAGCAATTTTATGAACATGTACTGAAAAGTCCCTGTTGTTGTTCTATGTAACTCTACATGAATATGCATATTTTCGTTACTGCAATAATTTTAGAAGCCTGGTGATTCTTAGATATTTACTTCCAGTCATTCAGCAATTCTTTTCTGGTTCTGGTTCAACGTAACTTGTGACCCACAGTGCTAAGCAGAATCCATCAGAAATGCTGACATACATATATCAGGCATGTTAGCAGCTTGCCTGATTGTAAAATAATAGAAAACTGAGGAAACATCATAAGTTGTAGGGCCCTACTCTATCTTTATCTCTGCTGTCCTATTTTCTTTTCCTACTTCTTTCCCTCTATGAATCTCTTTTTTTCCCTCAATTCTAAATATGAATTGTTTAATTTACGGTAAGTGATAGAAACCTTCCCTTTGTTCAGACACATGCTTTTTGTTGTCAGAAAAGAACACAGAAAAGATTATTCTGCTTATGAATCTCTAAACACATTATTTATTTGTTTGAGTTATTTCCCATCTTTCTATTCAATTTGAGCACTCAAGGAAACTCGTATTCAATGACATACAAAATAAAAAATGCAACTTCAAGCATGATAAATAAAACCAATTAAAAGCCTAGTGAAAGAGCTTATATATGTTCCCTTAGCTCTGAAAATTGGAGCACATATGCTCTGTTCCTAATGAGGATTGGTTTGTTTTTGGGAATGAGAATTAGATTTTAATGAAGGGGTATTACCTGAGAAAGCCTGTTTCAGGTAAGGCAACAGGGGCATAAATCTTAAAAATAAAAACTTCCAGCACAGACGTTTGGGATGATAGTCTGCTTTTAAGGCTGCCTCTCTTTTGTTTGAGAGGTACGCAATACACCAACATAGTTTCATATTCCCAGGTCCATACATTTCTGATGGGTAGAATAACTAACTAGGAAGAAAGATCCCAAGCCTACTGTGATTAGTCTGTTACTTTAAAAGCACCTCTACAGGAGACACTTAATTTCTACCCATTCTTCTAATTTGGTCTTTTTAATACAAGCCAGGTCAAAAAACTTTTCCACAATTGTGTTAGAAAAGAAATGAAACATCCTCTTTCCCCTTAAACTAGAAGGTTTAGTAAGGAGAAGACTGCAGGCAAGCCACAGAATTTACTAAAGTTAGTGGGTGGATCAGAAGGGGAAACTAGATTTTTTCCATTTTCATTTCTCAGTGATGTTAGCATCAGCCATTAAACTCTACTATAGATAGAATTTATAAAGTGTGTTTACTTTCCAAAATATTGTTGGTCTCAAATAATTCTACAACTCATCAACAATAACAAAATTTCATCCACTTAAATAAACCTAAATATTACTTAAAAGAGCCAGCTTGGTGTAGTGGTTAAAACATCAGACTAGAAACCAGAAGACCATAATTTCTTCTTAAAAACCTCCAGTGTTGGGGCACCCACAATTTTTGGAGGCAAATCATTTCACTGATTAATTGTCCTAATTGTCAGGAAAGGTCTAGGTCATTTTTCCCTTTTGATTAGTTTCCGTCTATTACTTCTTGCTCTGCCTTCAGGTGCATTGGAAAATAGGTTGACACTCTTCCTTTGTGATAGCCTCTTATATTGGAACACTGCTATAATGTCACCCCAGTCCTCCTTTTCATTATTTATTTTATTTTATTTTATTTAAATTTATATGCTGTCCTTCTCCCGAGGGACTCGGGGCGGCTCACAAGACAGTCAAAAAGACAATATAAAATATACAATTATAAAATTAAATAATTTAAATTTAAAAAAATTAAAAAAACAAAGAAAAATTTAAAAGACCCGATCCATCAGCAGATCTGATTAAAAAGCCATGTCTTCAGATCATGACGGAAGGAGTGGAGGTCAGGGACAGTCCGGAAGTCAGTATGGAGTTCGTTCCAGAGGGTCGGTGCGCCCACAGAGAACACCCTCGCTCTGGGCACCAGCAGCCGACATTGTCTGGCTGATGGAAGCCTGAGGAGTGCAGCCCTATGTGAGCGCACAGGGCAGTGGGATGACGGCAGAAGGTGGTCCTGCAAGTACCCTGGGTTGATGCCATGACATTAAACTAGACATAGCTAATTCCCACAACTGATCTTCATAAGTTTTAGCCTCCAGTCCCCTAATCATTTTTGTTGCTGTTCTCTGCACTCTTTCTAGAGTCTCAACATCTTTTTGTTTCATGACCACCAAAACTAGATTCATTATAAAGTGGTACTAACACTTCATGTGATCTTGATTCTAACCCTCTGTTAATGTAGCCTAGGATTACCGGTATGTTGCCTTTTTTGGCAGCTGCAGCACACTGCTGACTCACATTTAATTGTCCATTATGAATCTGAGGTCTCTCTCTCATTTACTACTACTGCACCAGGAACCACCTATTCTATACCTATGTATTTGATTTTTCTTACCTAAATGTAGAACCTGACTTTTCTCAAGACTGAATTTCATTTTATTAGATAGGGCCCGGTATTCAAGTCTGTTAAGATCCTTTTGTATCTGAAGCCTATCTTCTGGAGTGTTGGCTATTCCTGCCAGCATGGTGTTGTCTGCAAATTTGATGAGTTTCCCTTCTGTCCCCTCCTCTAAATCATAGATGAAGATATTGAAGAGTACTGGGCCTAGGTTAGGGCCTCGGGGTACTCCACACATACTTCCCTCCATGTAGATGCAGTTCCATTAAGGATTACACATTGAGTGCGGTTAGTTAGCCAGTTACAAATCCATCCAATGGTGATGCTGTCTAACCCACATTTTTCTATATTGCCAAGAGTATATTGTGGTCTACTTTATCAACTGCCTTGCTGAAATCCAAGTAAATTATATCCGCAGCATTTTGCTGGTCCACTAATTTTGTCCCATTGTCAAAGAAAGCAATAAGATTTGTCTGGCATGATTTATTTTTGACTAACCAATGTTGGCTTCTGATTATGACTTTGTTTGCTGTTCACAGATTTGTTGCTTGATTATCTTTTCCAAAACCTTCCCAGGTATTGATGTCAGACTGATAAGTCTGCAGTTTCCTAGATCCAGGTTTTTTGGGGGTTTTTTCTTCATTTTTTGAAGATGGGAACTATACCAGCTCTTTTCCAGACATCTGGTAGCTAGCTCCCTGATATTCCACGTTTTTTGAAGGATATAGTTCAGTGGTTCTGAGATCACATCTGCCAATTCCTTTGGAACCTGGGCACCTTCCTGAACTCACAATTTCTGCTTGAAGAGCAGGTGGCAGTTACGGCTAGAAAAACCTTCATACCAATTGCACCTATTCCCGCAGCAGGAAGTTCCAAGTTCAGTCAGTCATGCCCTAGTCACCTCCTATATGGATTGCTGTAATGCTTTCTACTTGGGAATGCCCTTGAAGTGTATTTGGAAGGTTCAATTGCTGTACAGTGCACTGCTGTTGGCAGTTATGCATCCACCTAGATTACAACTCTGTTCCACATGCTGCATTGGTTACCAGTTTGTTTCCAGGTCCAATTCAAGCTGTTAGTAATATCCTATGAAATCCTACATGGCCTGAAGCCAGTTAAATTGAGAGGCGGCTTCTCCATAGTATCATCAATCCATCCCAACAGGTCCAGCAGAAGAGGCTTTTATGAGCTCCGTCCTCTAGAAAATGTCATCTTGCAGGACTAGGAAAAGGGCCTTTGGAACTTCATCCCCCCTGAGGTCAGGCCGACTCCGACCTTAATTACTTCCTGGAGGGCCTGAAGATCTGGCCAGGGGATGAGAGAGTGGTATGGATCAGAGAGTGGTGTGGAGCTCATAAAATGGCTATGCAGTTCTTAAATGGCGGTTCTCTCCTGGTGATTCTATTGCATTGTTTTTAATAATATTTGTATATGTTCAATGTTTTAGTACTTGTTTATGTTTCAATTGTAAACTGCCCAGTCATGAATGTGAGCTGGGCAGCTATATAAATACTTAAATAAAATAAACATTTTGAAGTGGAATAGACAGGTGCCTCATTCACTGGAACATAAGAAGAGGGAGAAGATGCAGCACTATCTAATTCACAAGATTCTGTTGTTATACCCATCCTCAATAAAAGTGGTTTTAGCTTTTTCTGTGAAGCTAAGTTTTTAGTCTGCTCTACATAGTGGGGCTGACACTATTAGAAGCAATATATAAAAGTAGTCCTACAAGATACCTGGTGCTATTACTCTTTCGGAGCAAATGATCCCTTCAGGCAATCAAACAACAGTGACTTTGAAATCATGAACAACCTAATAAAATTGCAATGCCAAGAGTTGTGATTTCCTCTGCTTCTATTCTTTTGCTGCTGATAAGCAAATATCCATATCGGATATGAGCAGGTTATTGCTGCTCCCTCTTGAACTACTTCTGTGCCAGAGGTGTCATCTAAGTGGTTCAAGAGGATCAGTTATTAATTCTTTCTCAGTTGGCTGAGATGAGATGCACCTGGGTTCCTCACACTAGCTTTCCAGATATGCTTGGACAGTGATCAGTCCCTCGTACAGAAAATGACAGGTCTTGGCGTAGGCTGAGATGTTAACATTTTCCTTGCTGCCATTGTGGCTGTTGCTGTGGTGCTACTTTCTTCTGTTTTCTTCCTGCAGGTCTCCTTCTGCAACTGCAGTTGGGACACTTGGCATGGACTCTTCTCAGAGAAGCAGCAACAATGGATGCTGCTCTATTTCTTTCTCTGAACATCTTTTAAGGGTTCAATGGCTTCAGCTCCAACTTGGCTCCTCAGGTCCCAGTTGCCTTGGTCTCTGGCAGCCCAGTCATGTAGCTGTAAAAGGCCCAAAGACAATTGCTTGCTGCTGCTGCCACCTTCCTACTTCCACTTAGGGAACTTCTGCGGCTGCCACACTTTTCTTCTCCCTCCTGATTCCCTTTTATTATGATTCTTCTATAATAAACTTTATGATCTGTATAATTTAAGAATTATACCGAACAAGAAACTTTTAAGGTCTTGCTCTTTAATTCATGGTTCTACCTTAGCTGAGCTATATGTACATATTTGTATTGATGAGGTATACATAAGGGTATCTACCCTGGGCCCTGCATTTCATATGTGTAGCGTGTTACTATTTACACTCTCAGATGTACGTTAACAGAACAATGTATTTTTCGGACTATAATACGCACCGGAGTATAAGACGCACCTTAGTTTTTGGGGAGGAAAATAAGAAAAAAGCTGATTGGGAGTGGATCAGCCTCCCAGAATACCCCCAAACAGCTGTGAGCTCTGCACCTTGGGTTTTTTTTCAGCCTCTGCAACTTCCGTTTGAGAGGCTTTTTTTCAGCCTTTCAAAGGGAGCTTTCAGAGGCTTTTTTCAGCCTCTGCAACCTCCGTTTGGGAGTGTTTTTTTCAGCCTCCCAAAGGGAGGTTTCAGAGGGGTTTTTCAACTTCTGAAACTTTCGTTTGGGAGGCTTTATTTCAGCCTCTGAAAGGGAGGTTTCAGAAGCTTTTTTCAGCCTCTGAAGCCTCTGTTTCTGAGGCTGGGCAGGGCTACATTCAAACTAAGACTCACCAGATTTTCACCCTCTTTTGGGAGGTAAAAAGGTGCGTCTTATAGTCCGAAAAGTACGGTATGTATATTGATTGGTTAATTGGTATCTCTGGCAACATATTTGCAGTTGCTTCTGCCTTGCATCATTGTGCATTAATAATATTTGTATCCTAATCACATAGTTCCCACATGTCGATTTTCTCTTGATTAAAAAGAATATTTTTCAGGACAGGAAGATTCAAGTATTTATTTCTCAGTAAATATCTAACAGCAAAACTACAAAGCCATTATGAAAGTATTCCAGTGACTACTGTGTATGAAACACAAGCTCTATTTATAACAACTGTTATTCAGTTTTTTTGCCCTATTTTCCCCTCCTGCAGTACATAAAAGGTCTAGCAGTGATTCTCTTTTGGATGGGAGGTAAAGTTTCCATCTGTTCTTTGTCTGGTAATTATGTGATCTGGTATCAGGTTGCTTACTTTGATCATGTGAGAATTAACTTTCACACCACAGTCCAAAAACTTGCTCCTGTTTTTGTTGGATTAGAACCAGATTTGTAATTGTTTCTTCATGTATTTTATTTATACAAACACTCTTCCCAATCTTCTATTCCGTACACATAATTTAAAGAAACTAGCAAAACACAAAAACAATTTAAAATGTCTACAACCATTGGATAAAAATGCTGAAGAATTCTCTTAGCTTTTCTATCCTGAAGGACATTTAGTGAACACTTTTGCTGTTTTGTTAGAAATATTAAAAGTAATATTTAATCAGTCCTTTGAGGATCAAATCATCAGAGCAGGAGACTTCAGTAAAGTGCTAACCACTTTGGGATCTGTCATAAGATCCTTATTTACAAAATATATTGTAAGGTATTTTCTCCTAAAACATACGTTGGATATCTTTTTTATTTTATCCACTTTTTTATTAATTTTTTTTTAAGTTACCAAAGAGCATATTATCAGGCAAGCCAAGGGCAAGTTTACAGTAAATAGTGGAACAGTCTAGAATTGAGGGCTGGGAAAACCTTAGGAACCTGATTTCTAACTCATTTCCACAGGCAATGTTCACTGTGGCTAAGATAATTTTGGGTTCTCATGTGTTGGTAAGGTTTTAAGCTTCATTCCTGTAATGTGGTGGGGAAAGTGCTAGGGTGGAAAGGGTTGAGACCAAGATAGAAATGCTTACTGAGCCATAAAGCTCATTGAAGGGTGTTGGTCCAAGTCTCTCTTCTTAAGATTCTTTGGCTATTTTCCCATAAGTTCTTCTGATCTGCAGTTTCAGGGGGGAGAGAGGAAAAAGATAGCAGGGCAGAGGTTTGCAGACCACTTCTCCAGAGGAGGTGATGACATCGTCCAGAAGTGGGTGGTTCCAGTCAGATCTGCATAATGACAGGCATATTTTTCGGCCATGCCCCTTAGCTCTCCCTCTGAGGCCCAGTTTTGTCTCAGTCGGCCTGAGAGTAACATCTTATGCAGATCTGACTGTTCAGCCCAGTTCTGGAGGATTCACTGAGGAAGGAGGATTTAAATTTAATTTTTACCTTTTTTCCTTTCAGGTTTAATTTTTTGGCCATTAATTTTATTTTTAATTTTTCCTTTTCTCAATTTTTTTCTGTGACTATATTGACTTATTGGGGACTGCCCCTTTAAGAATTGTGAGCTGGCCAAGCCAACCTGCTGGCAGAGCCGCCACTACACTGCCAGCATTTATTTGCCCTTTTGAGGGCTTTGGAAAGTGCCCATACCACCAACGAGGCTCCCAGCAGCGACTGGTTATTGCAGTGCTGCAATTTGCTTTGGAGGACAGTCCCTTCTCTCGGCCGTCTCTCCTGCGGCTCCCAAAGCGCTACAGCACCAGTCAGCTGTAGCGCGGCTCTTTTATGTGCCGCGGAGCCTTGCTAGCCACTCGGCAGCCGTTTGAAAGAATTTTTGGCTGAGCGGCTGCAGAGGGGAGGGGGCTTTGCTCCTGAAGACTAACTTTTGCTGTAACGAGTCACAGGAAGGAGCAGCTGCCCCCTGGGACTCCTGGAGGACTATGGATTGTGGCCTCCTAATTTTACCCTCCTGGGAGTTACTTTGAAAATTCTGTTGGCTGGCTGGAGAGGTTTGAATTAAAATTGGTGCTGGCTGGATCCTAGGTTTTCACCCTGAAAAACAGAAGATTCTGGTGTGTGTGTGTGTGTGCTAGCGAGTCCGGTTAATTCAGGCACGGCCACCACTGACCTGCCTTCCTTAATCTGACTCCATGTGGCTGTTGAATCCTGCCTCCATTTTGGAACAGTGAGTAATCTCTTTTTTACAAAATGGCGGATCAATCCCCAGACAGGGACTGGGACCTCTAGTGGCAGGAAAAATACTTGCATATCCCACAAGGGAAGCAAAAGTAAACAGGCCTCTAAAGCAGAACTTAAGGATTTACAAAGAAGGCAAAGAAGGATTTACAAAGAAGGATTTACAAAGAAGGGTTACCAGGGCGGAGCAGCAATTAGAGGCCTCACTTGAAGAACAATCTCTTCATAGTGATTGTTCTGCTTCTCATGTGGCTCAACGTTCAAACTTATCATCTGATCAGGCTTGGTCACCTGATGGAGCTGAAGAGGTTGTCTCTGCCCCTGCTATATTAGTCACAGGATCAGAGGGAGCTGGGAAGAGCCCTTTTGACTTTATGTTATCTCCTGCTGCTGCTGCTGTTGTTGCTGCTGCTGCTGCAGAGCATTGCAGGGCCAGAGTCCCAGAAAGGGATCAAAGTGCCTCTTCTTCTGTTGAAAAAAGAGCTGTGGATCAATTATCTGATCTTCCTGAGCGCATTCAAGTTCTGATTGAGAATGCCATTTCCAGAGGAATAGCTACAGGTCTTCAGCAAATAGAGCAAGCTCCTTTGTATCTGACTATGTCCACCACAGTCGTGCCTCACCTTCAGCAAGTATGACCTCAGCCCATCAGCACTCCCCTGCAGCCTCTAGGGGTAGTGGAGAATTGGACATACCTGAAGAGGCCCATTCTGATTTTTCTGAGGATGAGGGAGTTTGTCTTGATGCTCCTGCTTTCACAGGGCTTTTCCCAATAGGGAACTTCAAATCGCTATTATACAAAGCACGAGCCACTGCAGGTTTGAAGGAGGATGAGGTTCCCAAAGGGGCACAAGAAGCACCTCAGACTCAGTCTCAAAGTTTATTCTCGGAACCAATTCCAGAACAACTATTCATTCTAGCCCCTCAGTTATTCATGGATGTGGTCCAAAAGCTATGGGCTGCTCCTGCTTCCATTCCCACCCCCAGTGGGTCAGATAAAAAGCTGTATTCAGCTACACCCAAATTTGCTCAGATGCTTCAGATTCCCTTGGTGGACAATCCAGTGGCAGTTCTGTCGTCCCCATCTCCCTACCCAGCAGGGGACGCCACAGAAGGTATTCGACCTGAGGATAAAAAATTTGAACTTTTGTTCAAAAAGAATCACCAAGCAGCTGCTTGGGCCATTCAAGCTGCTTCTGCGGCCTCCTTTTTCAATTGTTCTTCTCTCCTTTGGTTACAACAACTTCAGTCCAGACTGGCCCCTAATCAAGCTAGGTTACACCAAGACCTGAACAAAATCATAGCGGCCACACAATTCTCCGCAGACGCTATCTTAAATGCTGCAAAGTATGCGTCCAGAGCACTGGCATCTATGGTATCTTTCTCGAAGCCTACTGTGGCTTCGTCAGTGGCAGGCAGACCTCAGATCCAAGTGGAGACTTGCCTCTGTTCCCTACAATGGGAGTCACCTATTTGGAGAATCCTTGGAACCTCTAATCATTGAGAACAAAGATAAAAGAAAGGTTTTGCCATCTTCTGTTCAAAGAGCTGACAGAAGATCTACTCCCTTTTATAGGAAGCAGTCCTTTCGCTATTATACATCAGAAGGCTTCTCTCAACAGAGATCATATTCTCAGGGTCAGGCCCGCCCCACAGAAAGGCAATCCTTTCTAGACCGGTCCAGACAATTTCCTCCATCCAAACGTCCATTTCAGGGGTCTGGGTATCGCCAATCCTGTGGGTGCAAATGACTCAATACCCACACCTCCCATTGGGGGCAGACTGTCTCTTCGTAGACAACTGGGCCTTGACAACATCGGACACCTGGGTCCTAAACCTGGTGCAATTCGGACTTCCCTTAGAGTTCCTCTCGTCCTCCAAACCACTTCGTACAATGTCCTGTTCCCCACAGCGCCAGCCAGCGTCTACTTATGGATCAAGCAATACTCGACCTAACAAGTCTCAACACCCATCTTGTGTACAAAAGATTCAAGATGAGTTCCCTGGCATCCATCTTGCAGGGGATTCGGTCCAGAGACTTCCTTGTCTCCTAGATCTCATGGAGACCTACCTCCACCTTCCCATTCTGCCGGCCCACTGAAAATATCTAAGGCTATGCTACACAGGCAAACATCTGCAATATCAGGCCATGCCATTCAGGCTGGCTTTGGCTCCCAGATGCTTTACCAAGATTCTGGCAGCCATCGTGGCCCACCTGCGGCAGAAACCGGTGAGGATTCAGGTGTACCTGGACTATATTCTCGTCCAGGCCACTTCCTGGACAGGGCAAAGGAGGATCTCAATCTCACCATTCAGACCCTAAATGACCACGGTTTTTTGGTGAATTTCAAAACAAGTCAATTGGAACCGGTGACAAGGATTGTCCATCTGGGGGCCATCATCAAGTCCTCAACAGGGGGAGTCTTTCTCTCGATGGAACGGAGAGAAGGTATCAGGGACCTGGTATCTCAGATATTATGAAACCCCAAGGTTTCTTTGACCACCCTGTCCAAGTTATTGGGAAAGATGGTATCTTGCATTCAGATAGTCCCTTGGGCCAGGCTTCATGCTCACCATCCAATGATTCCTGCTTCCATTCCAGCGAGCACAAACCTCACACTCTCTGACCTGTGTCAGAGTTCCTCTGATAGTCAGAAGGTCTCTCCAGTGGTGGTCCTCAAAGGCCCTCAACAAGGGGAGCATTTTCAAAGACCCCCCCAAAACTCATCCTCACTACAGATGCCAGCATGTTCAGTTGGGGGGCTCATCTCAACTTAGACAGCACAGGGCTGTTGGTCATCGAGCGACCTGGCTTTCCCCATCAATTGGCTGAAGTTGAAGGCGATTTGTCTAGCCATGCAGCATTTTCAATTGTCCTTTCAGGGACATCATGTACTTGTGCTTACAGACAATGTGGCTGCAAAGGCTCATGTTAACCGTCAAGGGGGGATCTGCTCCAGACACCTTATGGAGGAAGCCTTTTGGCTGCGGCGGTGGGCCGAGAAGCACATTCTCTCCCTTCGAGCAGAGCACATTGTGGGAACATCAAACATACAGGCAGATTTCCTAAGGTGGACAATGCCGAATGGCAACTCCACCCAGACATATTCCAGGAGATCTGCGACAGGTTTGGGATTCCAGAGATAGACGTGTTCACTTCCCGCCAGAACATACAGCTTCCCCGATACTTCACGAGGTTTCTGACACCAGGGGCAGAGGGAACCAATGCTCTTCGCTGCACGTGGCCTCACAGTCTCCTATACACATTCCCCTCTCTCCCCCTCATCCTGGGGGTGATTTGGAAGATCATCTCCGACCAAGCGGAAGTGTTCCTGGTGTCCCCTCATTGGCCACGCCATCCCTGGTTCATCGATCTTGTCAATCTATCAATGTTTCCATCTTGAAGGATTCCTTCCGAGAGGATATCTCTTTGCCAGGGGGTCCTATTACATCTGGAACCTCATTGGCTCCACTTGACTGCCTGGCACTTGAAGGGGCCCTCCTGAGGAGAGACAGCTATTCAGACCGAGTCACCGGTACCATCCAGGCAGCCCGGAGATGGTCCACCATTCAAATTTATAATTCTACCTGGGTCTGTTTCACCAGATGGTGCGCCAAGAGACAGATTAACCCGGTCTCAGCCTCTGTTCCACAGGTGTTCGAGTTCCTGCTGGTGGGCCTGGATCAAGGTTTGGCAGCCAACATCATTAGACAGCACATGGCAGCCATTTCCACGGTTTTGTCAGGTAACATGGGCATGCCGCTCACACGGCACCCAGTCATTCTCAAATTCCTACGAGGTGCGAGCAACCTACGCCCACCAACTATGCATAGATATCCCACCTTGGATTTACCCAAGATCCTGAGAGCCCTTACGGAAGCTCCCTTTGAGCCTCTAAGGGAGGTCACTTTTAGATAACTCACCCTTAAGGTGGCATTCCTGGTGGCAATAACTTCTGCCAGATGCATTTCCGAGATGGCAGCCTTCTCGATCAGAGAGGACCTCTGTGTATTTCATTCTGAGAAGGTGGTTTTGAGGTTAGACCCTTCATTTATTCCTAAAGTTAATTCCTGGTTCCACAGAGCACGAGAGGTGGTGATACCAAATTTCTGTCCAGGCCATCTCATGCAGTGGCATACATTGGATGTCAGGAGGGCCCTCAGGATCTATATTAAGCGCACGAGAGTCTATCAAATGATCGGAGGCTCTATTTGTTTCATTCCAGCCCCACTCATTAGGTGATAAAGCTTCATCCTTGACCATTGGGTGCTGGATCAGAGAATGCATTGCCTCGGCCTATCAGGCTCAGGCTGTGCCAGTGCCCAGGCACATCATGGCGCACTCCACCAGAAGTGCGTCCTCTACCGCGGCATGGGCCACGCAGGCCTCCCTTGAGGAGGTCTGCAGGGTGGCTACCTGGACCACTCCTTCGCCTTTCATCAGACATTATAAGCTCCTTCGCCTCGGCGGAGGCATCTTTTGGGAGGAGGGTCCTGCAACAGGTACATCAACTGGGGGTCTCTCCAGGGCCTTCGTCTTCCCGCCCTTCAGACTGCCAAGCTTTGGTATGTCCCACTTCTGGATGATGTCATCACCTTCTCTGGAGAATGGGTGTTGGTCCTACCTGAACGACCTTTCTCAGAGCAGTGATGACATCGTCCAGCCCTGCCCTTCTTCTAGAGGTCCTGGAGCTAGTACGGCTTAATCTTGTCGAAGTTTCTATTTCAGGAGAGGACATTTCTCTTACGGACCTTTCTTTGATGAAACTGGACCTCAGAGGGAGACCTAAGGGGCGTCGCCGAAAAAATATGCCTCAGTCATCATGCAGATCCGACTGGAACAACCTGCTTCTGGATGATGTCATCACTGCTCTGAGAAAGGTCGTTCAGGTAGGACCAGTGCCCACTCTCTCAATTTGCCCCACTTGAAAGCAGCATCCAAGTAGAAGATCCCAGTTTACTCTACATGGTTTTAGCATTGTTTTTACCTGCTACCCTTCACCATCACCTATTGCAATGTTGATGTTTTACCAGGGTGGCACATCCGATTTTGTCTTGTCTTTCAGATTAGTGCATGGAGCTGCAAAAACATTTCTCTCTTCATCCAGAGGCACATCATAAAATATCCTAATATTGGCCTAATCTGGGCAGGATTTGAACTTGAAGCTTTTTCTGGGGATTCCACTCTTTCATCTCTAATCATATCCCTAATAGTCCTACATGTCAACTAGTGTATAAATCAGTATAAATTTGCCATCACTTATAAATAAACACTATGAAATTTTAGGTTCATAATATATGACAAGTGCTCTAAATTCCCAAATATTTTAATACATGGCAATAATAAGTTATTGTATTTTTCCAAAATAATTCCCCAGTTAATTGAGGTGGTATAATAGCAGTAGGAGCATCCATTGAAGGCTGCTGGCAAAATGATCTTCCCATTGGCTTTCATGAGCTAATTTATTTATGGATACTAGCTGAGAAGTCTTTAGATGACAGTATAGGTAAAGAGAAGATGACTGACTAAAAGTCTCTGTTATAATAATACAATTAAGGATTTATATAAAGGTCCTACGTCATGACTTTCTTTCTCAATGAAGATTGGAGGATAAAAAGAAAAATATCTATGTTTTGGCTGACTTACATCCAGAATATGGTAATGTTTCGGGACTTGTTTAAATATGTTTTAACCATTCGTCATCTTCATAGTTCTCTTGTTAGCCTTAGTTTATTCCTTTCATCCATCTTTAGTTGTTTCATATTTAGTAGGACCAGATGTGCCATTCATTCAATCATTCATTCAATTTATATGGCTGCCTATCTCAAAACATGTCTCGGGGAGCCTAACAGAAAATTAAAAACAAGATAAAAACATACATTATGTAAAACTTTAAAAAGGAAATATATGAATCAAAATGTATATGCCATTTGCTTGAAAAAAAAACTAGGCAGCTTACAATGATCCATTAAAAACATTCATAAATTCCATAAATATTTAAATCATTAAAATCTTTTTTTAAAAACTGCTGCTTCCATTAACATTCAAATTCCTCAAAACACATGCAGAACAGGATGCGTTTCACATGATTTCTGAGGAATAAAAGGATGGGGCTAACCCACCTGGAGGGTAAGCTCTTCCTAAGCAATTATTTAGAGCAATTACAAGTGCTGATTCCCTGATCTCGGTAATCTTATTTTTACTCATTTGATTTCTTTTTCTCAGGTTGTCACTTAATTATTTGTATTTTCTAAGCTACCTAGAAATCGGTTTGGTATAGTGGGCTGTGACATCAGAATAGAAACCAGGATACTATGAGTATTAGTCACACCTTAGGCATTAAGCCAGCTGGGCGACCCTGGGCCAGGCACACTCTCTCGGTCCAAGGAAGGAGGCAATGGCAAGCCAGTTTTGAAATCTTACCAAGAAAACTGCAGCGACTTATCCAGACAGTTGCTAGGAGTCAAAAATAGTTCAAAGGTGTGTGCGCGCGCACACACATACACAAACACACACACACAAATACTATATCTGAGATATAATAAAGCAAGAATTATTGACTTGATTCCTCATGGTCCAGATATGAGCACAACTAGCCAAAGCTGACCAAGACCTCTCCTGGCAATGTTTTTCATATTTTGTTCCAACAGGAGATATGAGTTCAAAAGAATGCCCAGATCAAACACCTCACGATTTTCTGGAGACACATTACTTTGTTAAGAACCATAGAGTGAACTTCAGTGGAATTGTGTGCTTTTTGTACCAACAGTAGTTCCATTTTGCTACAATTTATTTTGCCTCATCAGTTCCTTGTACCCCAAGTATTGGGTAAGATCTTCAGCCACAGTACAGCACTTGTATGGCTTGGGGTCAAGAAGTAATCCTGATTGAGATTGCCCAGCTCTCAAACAAGATTCCAAAGGATACCACTGAACATTGCTCAGAGATTAAAGTGGGTGAGAAGAGGTGCACCACTTCCCACAAACCATGCAGTGGGTCCTCCACAGGAATGACTAATACAGTTTCAGTTGTGTGCTCAGGCCCACAAAACGCATTTCATCAAAGACCTGCTCTGGTTGGAGGCTAACCACCTTCTCAATAATTTTACTAAAAAATGGCAGGATGGGGACCAGCCCATGTTTATCTAAATCAGATGAATCCAGGAATGGCTTTTGTCCTGTAGAATAAAGGGAATTTAGGCCATTCATAGTTTCTTGGCAAATGCATGCTGGATGCTTGCTAAAGTGTATTGCCGCATTCATAATTTACATTAATTGCACAAATATCCTATTGGAGATGTAAACCTTCCAAAATACAGATGAAGTAGCCATCCAGCAATAAAAACTGAATTCATATAATGGGTCTGTGGTATTCTCGAACCTCAAGGCTAATTCAGTCGTTCATAATCCTATTTATGTGATGTGGTCTAATGAAATATGTGACCAGTGCTGTCCACAAATTGTTACAGCAAATCAGATATAATTATTCCAGTTGCGGCAACTGAAACCGTGTTGCCTCAAGATGTAAATCATCACCAGGAATCTTCATTAGTCTTTGCAGATATCCTGGACCATAATTTTAATTCTCCACACAAATAAGTCTCCTAAAACAGTTACACAGAGAAAATTTTGAATATTTACAATGGTCTCTACTTTTATTGGATGGTACTCTGACTTTTATGGTATAATATTTCATAGGTTACATCTGCGTATTCAATTACCATTAGTGTAAATGTGTACTTTAGAAGCTTTAGAGAGCAGATTCAGAAAATGTTATATATTTTATTCAGAAAAATGATATCAAGAGATAAAGCCTTTATTTTATTGATTTTGTGATTGCATATTGTTTCCTTCAGGACATTCTCCTTATTCCTCTAAAGATACTTAGCATAAATTTCCAGAAGAGAGCAACATGTTTAAGCAGTGAGAAGGACTGCTGCAAGTTACTGACAGTCATAGATAATACATGCTTCTCTTGTGTCCCCAGTTAAACAATATCTAAGGCAGGGGTGGGCAACTATTATGACCCATGGACTGCAACTACAACCTATAGCTGGCCCAGGAATTCTGGGAGTTGAAGTCCACAGGTTGTAAAAGGGGCCATAGTTCCCCATGGTATTCTGATAAATCATGTGCTTGGTTCACTTTGATGTACTTGACAAGGCAGGAAGCAAGAAAAAAGCTGGAGAGTGAGTACACAAATTTAAACTCACTAGGGATCACTCCCTATTTAGGTTTCTTAAATGAAGTTACTTATTAAGGAATGTTGTTTTCATTGTTGGCAGAAGATATCAGACGAGTAATATAAATATGAATCTAGTAGACTTGTAATAGCCTGTTCAGGACACTAATATTAGTCCCCAAATATATCTTACCTTCAATAGGACAGAACCCTTTGTATTGTTTGACATTAGTACGTCCTGTTTTTTTCAGCTGAATTTCATCCCAAGTAAATGATCATAACATTGCAAATCTCTGTGGATGCAGGTTTGTAATCTCCATGGTGACTAAGAGGCTGGATTCATATAAATTTTGCTAAACCATGATACAGTTTACGTTGTTTTTGCATAGAGTGTTGTGTGACTGCAGACATTTCACTTTGCAGAGCAGAATTTATGATTCAGAATATTATGTGAATCCAGCCAATTAGTTGATTAAAAATGGTTAAAATTAGTCTCCAGTGATGCCCTGACTCATAGGCTTGTCATTCCCCAGAAGCTTTTTTTAACTACTCTTGCCTTGAGTTTCTTTTTGTCCTTACTGTATTAGATAAGCTATTTTCTTTGATATACATGTCCTGGTCCATGATGGAACAATAATAATTTTATTCGTTACTTTCTATCTATCCAGTCCTTCCTCTGAGGAAGTCAGGGAAATTTTGACTTAACGAATTGAAAGAAGCTAGTTATAAGAAGACATGCCTCCGCAGCTTTTAATAGGTCTGTGGAAGAGGACATTTTGTGAGAAGTTTCCACTTCTGCTCAACTGTTCCACCAGTCTTCTCTTTGACACCTGGCCACCTGCTTATAAACTCATGAATAGCTTAGTATTACAGCCCTGACGCTTAGCATCTTTATTGAGCTCTGTCACTAATATGTTTCATAACAAATAAAAACATTTCAACACAAAGAAAAATATCAAACAATGCCATTTTTATTCTGTGATTTATGTAAGTAAATTTACTACGTAATCAACATGCACTCTGGCAACAGTAACCACAAACAAATTTTGATGGGAGCACTGCATTGGCAAATAACTATTGAAGGATAGATGTAAATGCTGTTTCCTTGCCGTTCTTTGTTGAACTAATGGGGAGAGCAGGACAGTGTTTTCTCGCACTGACTACTATACAGGATTATCTTCATGATTATAACTTGATTTCTGTTCCATTGATTAATGCAAACTGAAAGAGGTCGTTGAATATATGAATTTACTCCAGTGAACGAATTTGTATTTGAGGTATTGGGGGGGTGGAGACAGTTCCTCTCTCTGTTTTGTCTTCCATTACGAATAATTCAAAGAAAATATCAATGTTGCTAAATGTCCTTTAGGTCAAGGGCACAAAAGATGTGGCCTCAAAGCTACATGCAGGCCATCTATGTTGCCCTTCTGTCCTAGAGTTGGTGTGGTCCAGGGGTGGGTTCTACCCACCTTCGCTACCGGTTCTCTTCGTGCACGCGCGAAATTTGCGCGCGCGCATAAACCGCGCTACCACGCATGCGCAGGAACTTTATTTTAGAAAAAAATCACCGAAAAAGCGCTCTGCGCATGTGCACAGACCTAATTTCGGCGATTTTTTAAAAAAAAGTTGAGTTGGGCCGCGCGGGTGGGCCCGGGTCCGGGATGCTGAGAACCGGTTCGTTGACGTCACAGCGTCACCGCTACCTACGCGAACCGGACCGAACCGGGGGCAACCCACCACTGGTGTGGTCTCAAATGTAACCTTTTTTTGAAGGACTGGAGCTTGAAAAGGAGCCTGTTTTATTCCTTAAAACTCATTAAACCTACAACATCTGACCAGATCCTAGTCTTACCAGTGTTGGGTTGCTCCCGGT
>JANHFM010001660.1:235234-246023 GCA_032468115.1 Grayia smithii | reverse complement strand
AAGGAATGAAGGCTATGGCTAAGCACATTGATTTGTGCTTAAGAAATTGTAAGCCGCCCTGAGTCTCTGGAGGAGGGTGGGATATAAGTTTAAATAAATAAATAAAAAATAAAAAATTCACCCCTGCTGTTAAGATAGGACAACGCATTTAATTTCATGCTTTGGACAAGAACCTGATAATGTGGTTGTACTGACCTTGTATAAGCAAACCATATAATATCTCTAAAAAGAACATTAAGCAAAAACTCTTAACCAAATTTACTGATAGTTAATTTTTGTTTTCTCAACTTAGTCTGGGCTGAAGTCTTTGGCAGAGGTTTAATATGCCATTCCATCTCTTTTAATTCTTAATGCTAATTTTGCCCTTAAGGCTGTAGACACTAAAGTTTTAGAGGTGACATCTGGTTCATTGGCAGAGTTTAGTAACTGCTGCGTTGCCTTTTTGGCATATACTATTTTGTTAAAGATCAAAGGTTAAATTATAGCAGATACTTTTTTTGTTGTTCCTTTGTGTTTTTAGCTTTATCTTTAAATGAAGTTGTACTTATACATAAGGAATGCCTTCCAATACATAATTGTCTAAATGGACAAAAGTCAAGTTTTTAAATGACATGAAATCAGTACACATTCTAGGAAAAAATAATACAATACACAGTTGCTAGTCTGCAATTTGTACATTTTATGTTGTTTTCAAGAAGAATACAGAAGCCAAAACTCAAGCTGTGTAACATCCAGAGTAAGCATCTGACTGTTTGGCCGAATATTTATCCAATTATATTTGTGGGTTTGAAATCTTCTCAGAAGCCATCACATGGTTCAGGGTTCTTTAGAACTGTCTGGATTACATTCAGTGCTGAAATTTGAGCACTGAAAAATATCTGGGTTTCAATCAATAGATAGTGCATAGTATTTTGTTAGAATGAGATCTTCAGATCCACTATCTTCAAGATTGTAACATCAGAAAAAAAAAGATATTTTGATGATAAATATATAGTCTTACAGGAAAAGCAACTGTTATTCTTGTGGTATTTTTGTAACATACGCTTCTGTGGGATACAGTTAATTCTGAATTATGGGCTGAGAATGAGACACTGGGGCCAAAACATTATGAAATGCGAAAGTACAACTATAGCACTATGACATTTCTGTTTATATCCCAAATGTACCCATGATAAGAACATCTGACACCTCTTAAAACTGTTAAATTAGACTGGTACAGCTAGAAAGACAATGTTGTCAGAGTGATTACAGCTGTGAATGGGTTATTCTATTCTTATCTTGTAAGCGCTGGGGATTACACATGGAAATGTCACAGCCTTACTGCTTGCATTTCACAGCCTTACTGTTTACAGTATTGTCAGGAACTAGATATATAGGTAGACCTTTCTGCCAGAAAAGAATCATAAACTTATGCGTTTAATAAAACTTACCAGAAAGTGCTTACTTTTCTTATTAAAAAAAAGATGCTCATAACAGTAAGTTTTACAGTGCACAGCTCGGATAATCCATGCATGGGTCATCTCTCATCTATTTGCCAGAGACTGAGTGTAGATTTTTTTTCAAATTGTTTAAGAATGCCTCCTTTGCTTGTTGAGCTTCAGTCTTTTTCACTCAGTCTGCTAAAGAGACTTGTGTTTCAGTTGTCTAGCAATTAGAGGAAGATTACTAATGTTTAGATTATTGTTTTTACCTTTTCCTTTCTTCTTTCATTCTTTGATTTACTGGGGAATTGCGACCTTTTTGTATGTTTGTGAGGAAACTTCAACAGCGCTTCCTCGGCTACCGGCAGTGCGTGTGACATTCTGGGGCTCCAGGCGGTTCACCACTGCTCTGAACTTTCAGAGGCAGCATTCTGGAGTTTTGTCTCTATTAAGGGCTGTTCCGACATTTGAACTTGCCACCAGTGAGTGAGCTGGTTTCCCGGTCTTTCTTCTGGCACAACTGCCACCACCATTTCAGCTCCCAACTAAGGGCAGCTCCAGAGTCACTGCCCAGCATGCTATGGTAAACTCTGATGACCAGGCTTTGCTTCGCAGCGCTGGGAGAACTAAAATTAGCTCCGTGCCACTTTCTTGCCTTAGCGGTCCGCGTCAGAGATTCGGAGATGTTTTCGCACTGTCGCCATTTTGAATTGCCAACTAAGCCACAGCACTGCAAAGAGTTCCCACTTATGGCCGCCATTTTGTTTGCCAGACGGGACACAACAAGGCGACAAGCTTCCGCTCACAGCCGCCATTTTGATTGACAGCCGAGACAACCTCCTAATTGTGGCTGATCTTGGGTTCGGCAACCCAGAGGCGATGGCACTTGAGGAGATTTGTACTTGCACCAATCTGCAACTGTCTTCCTGGGCCTCGGCACTGCCGGTCCTTTTGACAAAGCGGCGCTTGGGGAGTCAAGATCTGCTCCTGTGCTTTACTGCCTGGTTTGCAGCTCACAATAGTGCTGGGAGAGTGGCTGCTCTCGCACGGACATTGCCTGTGAAGGACTTGCTCCATGAGTGACTGGACAGGTTTGCCCATTCATGTGTGGCCTCATGCCTCTGCCCCTGAACCCAGCATTTGGAATCTTTTAGCACTGAAGTGGTGGTAACTTTGGGGGTATCCTTAGTCCCACTTCAGTAAGGAGTGATTGGGTTTTCAACCTATAACCCCCTGGCCTTCATGTCCTTCCTAGTAGCCGCAATATAGACTAGAACCCTCACGGCTGAAAACCCTGCTCTGTCTTCAGACATGGAGCAGGATGCTAACTTGCCCAGAGCCAAGAAATCTAGACATGCGGCCTCCAAGCTTCTAAGACCTCCACTAGAAGTAAAGGCAATAAGGCTTAGCCCTTTGGCTCTGTAACTTCTAAGAGGGCTTCTTCAGGGGATAAGGATGCCAAGAGGCATCATAAAGCCCTAGAATGTCAATTTGACAATGCCCAACCTAATGCTCAAACAGCTGAACAACCACATGCTCTTGCCACTGAGGCCATGTTAGCCAGTCAGACTAATTTTGGTCTTTGCCCCACCACCTGACAGAAGGGCTGCAGTGTTGGGCTTTGAACGGGCCCGGTGATCAACAACAGCCCTCCCTAGGAGTTTCCCATGGGGTTCTCATCTCTGTGCCATAGTACCAGCACTGGAGTTGCCCATGCCGTCTGTTGTGCGGCACAGAATTCCAGAGGCCACATTGATTCCAACTGCAGTGGGGCTCCGCGCGGGGAAGGGGCCTTCTTCTGGCCAGCCATTTGATCTTCAGGGCATGCTCTCCGAGGCACTTTCAAAGATCATTGCAGCTGGGATTCAACAGGGCACTGAAGGCCCATCCGTGGGACCTATTTTACAGTCACAAATTCCTGTACAAGTGGCCAGAAGGCCTAGTTCTCCCTCTCAGCAGGATTCTACTAACAGTGATGATTCCTTGTTGGGCAATGATAACCCTGAGGACTTGGAATTTTCTGAAGTGAAGGAATGTTACCAGATAGGCTGATATTTACAGGCCTCTTCCGTCCTTCCATCTTTAAATCTTTGCTCCATAAAGCTAAGGTCATGACCAATATTGGACTTCCTGAGGCCTCAGGGGACCAACTACCGGTAACTTCTAATCCACAAGATGTTCTCTTCATGTTACCTGAACAGGAGTTTATTCCTTGCCCACAGCTGCTTTCAGAAGTTATCCAAAGACCATGGAGTCAGCCTGTTTCTCTGCCCTCTCCGAGCAGATGTGATAAAAAGCTTTATTGTTCCGCCCCTGAACTTGAGGATCCTTTACAGCTGCCATCCATGGATGCCCCAGTAGCTAGTCTCATGTCCTCCACTGTTATTTCCATTGACATTGTGGAGGGTCTCAAGTCAACTGGGCCAAAGCCAAAAGGACACTCAGCTGTGGATGCATCTGGTGGCGAAAGGAAAGTCCGATGCTGCAAAGATCTTTTCTCCATAGGAACCTGGAATGTAAGATCCATGAATCAAGGCAAGCTGGACGTAGTCAAACAAGAGATGACAAGACTGAACATCGCCATCTTAGGAATCAGCAAACTAAAATGAACAGGAATGGGTGAATTTAATTCAGATGACTATCAGGTATCTGCTGCGGGCAAGAATCCCTCAGAAGAAATGGAATAGCCTTCATAATTAATAAAAGAGTCAGAAAAGCAATACTGGGATACAATCCCAAAAATGATAGAATGATTTCAGTTCAAATCCAAGGCAAACCATTCACAGGTTTGATCACAGTAGTCCATGTCTATGCCCCCAACCACTGGTGCTGAAGAAGATGAAATTGACCAGTTCTATGAAGCCCTACAGCACCTTATAGAATTAACACCAAAAAATTATGTCCTTTTCATCATGGGGAATTGGAATGCTAAAGTAGGAAGCCAAAAGATAACCAGAATAACAGGCAAGTTTGGCTTTGGAGTACAAATGAAGCAGGACACAGGCTGATAGAATTTTGTCACGAGAATACGATGGTTATAGCAAACACTCTTTTCCAACAACACAAGAGACGACTTTACACATGGACATCACCAGACGATCAACACAGAAATCAGATTGATCTACTCTGCAGCCAAAGATGGAGAAGCTCTATACAACCAGTAAAAACAAGATCAGGAGCTGACTGTGGCTCAGATCATGAGCTTCTCGTTGCAAAATGTAGGCTTAAATTGAAGAAAGTAGGGAAAAGCACTAGGCCACTCAGGTATGAACTAAATCATGTCCCTGATGAATATGCAGTAGAGGTGACAAATAGATTTAAGGAATTAGATCTGATAGAGTGCCCAAAGAACTATGGGCAGAGGTTCGCAACATTGTACAAGAGGTAGCAACTAAAACCATCCCAAAGAAAAAGAAACGCAAGAAAGTAAAATGGCTGGCTGAGAAAGCTTTGCAAATAGCTGAGGAAAGAAGGGAAGCGAAAGGCAAGGGAGAAAGAAAAAGATTCATCCAATTAGAATGCAGAATTCCAGAGAATAGCTAGAAGAGATAAATGAACTGTTCTTAAATGAACAGAAACAAATAGAAGAAAACTATAGAATAGGGAGGACCAGAGATCTCTTGAAGAAAATTGGAGATATGAAGGGAATGTTTCATGCAAAGATGGGTATGATAAAGGACCAAAATGGCAGGGACCTAACAGGCAGAAGAGATTAAGAAGAGGTGGCAAAATTACACGGAAGAACTATTCAAGAATGAGCTTAACGTCCCTGATAACCACAATAGAGTGGTCATTGACTTTGAGCCAGACATCCTAGAATATGAACTCAAATGGGTCTTAGGAAATCTGAGCAACAACAAAGCTAGTGGAGGAGACAATATTTTTCAAGATGGCGACGACCAGGTAGGCTGTGAAGACTCTTGCTCTGATCCCAGCACATTCTACCAACCTCCCTACGAATCTGAAACAGGACTGCTTGATGGTGATCGACACTAGCTCTGTGAGTAGCAGCTGTACCATATTCCCCAAAGCTTTAAAGAGACTTTCCCTAAACACAAAATAGCTGCTAAAAAGGCTGCATGAAACGGTTTCCCTGAAGCACAGAGGGGGATTCCCTTTTCAGAAGTGCCTAAAGGCTACATATGAAACTGCAATAAAGCTGATTACTCGAAGAACAAAAAAAGAGGGTTCCTCCCAAACCCTCCCAAAGGACATTCTGCTTGAGTTAAAAGAGTGCATTTGCATACCTTTTCTGTGCATCCTAAATCCCACTCGAATTTAACCAAGAGCAGCTAATTACTCAAAGTGCAGCCGAGTAACTGATAACAGGGACATTCTGTTTGAGTTAAAAGAGCAACGTTTTCAGTTTTCAAATTCCGCTCGAATTTAACCAAAAGCAGTTGTCCTGGAAGAGAGTTTAAAAGAGGATTCTCCTTTGTTTAGAGACTTCTCCTTGCCCTAAAAAAAGCAAAAACCTTTCTTGTGCCTAGAAAGAAGGAAAACCTTTCTTGTGTTAATTAAGAAGATTGCCCTGCCATAAAGTACCCCAGAAACAGCAAAAGAGATAAACACAACCCCCACCTCTCCTTTACATGAAGCCTAATTGAGAAGTTGTCTTGACAACAAAGGGATGAGGAGTCCCATTTGACAAAGTAGACCACAACCTACTTCTTTGTAAGCTAGAAAAATGTGGAATAGCATCATCACCAGATGGATTTGTAACTGGTTGACATACCATACTCAACAACTAGTCCTTAACAGTATTATATCTGCATGGAGGGAAGTAAGCAATGGGGTACCACAAGGTTGTGTCTTAGGCCCAGGACTCTTCAATATCTTCATAAATGACTTAGTTTAGGGAATAGAAGAGGAACTCCTCAAATTTGCAGATGATACTAAGCTGGCAGGAATAGCCAACACCCCAAAAGACAAGTTCAGGATCCAAAAAGATCTTGACAGACTTGAACAATCAACTCTATCCAGCAAAATGAAATTCAGTATTGAGAAAAGCAAGGTTATATACCTAAGCAGGAAAAAACAAAGGTACAGATTAGGCAACACCTGTCTCAAAAACAATAACTATGAGAGGTATCTTGCAGTCCTAGTGGATGATAGCTTAAACGTGAGGCAGCAATGTGAGGCAGCAGCCAAAAAAGCTAATACAATTCTGGGTTGTATAAACAGAGGCATAGAATCAAAATTACATGAAGTATTAGTACCACTTTATAAAGCCTTAATAAGCCACAGTTGGAATACTATATCCAGTTTTGGTCACCACATTACAAAAAAGATGTTGAGACTTTGGAAAAAGTACAGAGAAGAGCAGCTAAAATGATTAAAAGACTGGAGAATAAACATGAAGAACAGTTGCAAGATTTGGGTCTGGTTAGTCTAGAGAAAAGAAAGATTGGGGGGGGGACATGATAGCAGTAGGCTGCCACAAAGAAGAGGCTGCCACAAAGAAGAGGAGGGTCAATTTATTTTCCAAAGCACCAAAGGGAAGGACAAGAAACAATGCATGGAAACTAATGAAGGAGAGAACCAACCTGGGGTTAAGGAGAAACTTCCTAACAGTGAGTACCAGTGGAACAGTGGAACAGTGTTCAGAACTTGTGAGTACTTCATCACTGGTGGTTTTTAAGAAGAGACTGGATAGTCACTCGTCTGAAATGGTATAGGGTCTCCTGTTTGAAGAGTATCACCTGCTGCACAGGTGGCAAAAACCCTTTCCAGAGAAGAAGGTAGCACCAAAAGCACAAACAAGCATCCAAATCCCTCAGCAATGCTCTTCCACCTGCTTCAAATGCAAGAAGGAGGGGCACCAGGCCTCTGAATGTAAGTCCAACACTCCTGCCAAAAAGGTGACCCCTGGTCTCAACAAGAAGTCTGCCAAGCTGCCACTGCTAACCCATGTGACAGCTTGGAAGAAGTGGAGATTGTAGAGTTCACCCTGTCTCCCAAGGATGTTGTGCGATCCTACTAGCCCAGCAGAGGGCCATGGAGAGAGTGATACTGATTCCAACTCCCCTGTATGTAGCCCAGTTACTCCAGTGACAATCCCCACTGAACTGGTAGTCCAATCCTTGGGACAAAAAGCCAACCTACCAGCCCTTCTGGACTCAGGGTGCACCAGACACCTAGTCAACACTGGCCTAGTTGAAAAGCTAGGAATGAGACTTAGATCACTCAAGCTGCCAGTGGCATTTTGACAGTTGGATGGCTCTATAGCGGGGGGGATGACACAGCGATGTTTGTCATTGAACCAATAGAAATGCAGATAGAGGTGCACACAGAGATTCTAAGTTTTATCATATCACCGGCATGAAAAAATCCCTAGTGCTAGGTTTAGCATGGCGACTGAAATGGAATGCCTATGTAAACTGAAGGAGGGGACTACTTAAAATCTGGTAAGCTAAAGGGAAAGGAAAGCCAGGGAGGGATTTAGAAGGCCCAAAGCCAAGGCAGTTATATTCAATGACTCCTAAGGAACTTGTGGAGTTATGGATTTTTATAGACAAAAATTTAAAACAGGGATTCATCCAAACAGCTTGACCCAGGGTGACTGCCCTGGTCCTGTTCTGGGGGGAAAAGATGGGTCCCTTCATCTATGTGTGGAGCATAGAGGGCTAAATGGGGTCTGTGTTGTAAATATCTACCTGTTGCCCCTAATGGAGGACATGCTAGCCCATCTGGTGAAAGATTTTTTTTTTACCAAACTGGACTTGCAAGAAGCATATTACCGAGTCAAAATTAAAGAGGGTGACGAGTGGAAAATAGCATTTAACTGCACTCTGGGATGCTTTCAATTCAGAGTTCTCCCTTTTGGACTGCAAGGTCTCCTGCTGTTTTCATGCAGGTGATAAATGAGTGCTACATGAGCACTTATACAAGGGGGGGTTGGTTTATCTAGATGACATACTGATTTATACTGAAACTATGGTAGAGCATGTGAAATTAGGATGGTACTCAAAAAACTTTGGGCTGCTCAGCTATATGCTAAGCTATCCAAATGCTAGTTCCATCTGAGTAAAATTGACTATCTAGGCCACCACATCTCCCATGAGGGGATAGAGATGGATCCCAAGAAAGTCCAGGCTGGACTAGACTGGGCTCCAACCCGCACCAGAAAGCCACTGCAAAGCTTTTTGGGGTTTGTTAACTTTTACTGCCAATTTATGCCCAGATCATCCTCCCCATCACCAACCTGTTAAAAATGAAACCCTCTCCCCTCAAGATTGTCACCCAAACAGGTTTACTGGGCTCAATACTTTAACTATTTCAATTTTGCTTTGCGGTACATCCCAGGAGGAAAAAAATTTCCTGACAGATGCTTAGTCCAAAATGCCACAATACAACAACTCTAAGCGAGTAGTAATCAGGCTAGTCATTCCATCTCACCAGCTTGCCACACCAGTAACCACCTGAGTGCAGACAAAAATGAAGCCCCAGATAGATGAGGATGTAGAAATAAACCTAAAGGTGGAACTGGAGAATAACAAGTTATTTCAAACCCATAAGAGTGAATGTACAAAGCAAAATAGTTTAGCCAAGGAAGGAGCTAAGTTATATGGTCCCGAAAGTCAACAATTACTACTGCTAGAGAAAAGTCATGACTCTAAAACCACAGGGCCTTTTGGTTTTGTAAAAGCCTTACACTTGATCAAACAGCAATTTTTTTGGCCATCACTTTAAAAGGACATTGAATGCTATGAAGCCAGTTGCCCAGTATGTGCCTTGGCAAAATGATGACAAGGAAAATGTCCCATGGAAAGATATTTCCATGGACTTTATAATGGAACTCCCTGAGAGTTCAGGGAACACAGTAATCTGGATGATAACCAATCTGTTTGCTAAACAAGTACATTTTCTGCCTTGCCAGAAAATCCCTTCTGCACACCCCCTGGCTAAATTGTTCATGCAGAATGTCTATAGGCTGCACAGTGCTCCACAGCAAATAATATCTGACTGAGGAGTACAGTTCAGTTCAAAGTTCTGGCAAGAGTTTTTAAAACTTCTGGGGATGACCCAGGGGCTTAGTTCTTGTCATCATCCACAAACAAATGGAGGCTATGAACATACAAATTGGATCTAGTGCTATGTTAATTACCAGCAGGACAATTGGATGGATATCCTCCCATTCACTAAAGTGGTATACAACAATTCAATGCATAACAGCACTAGTTTTACCCTATTTAAGATACCTATGGGGCAGGACTTTACATCCATGCCTTAGCTGCCCATAGTCACCCTTCCAATTACATCTTTGAAAGAATTGCTTACTCAACTACAGAACACTTGGCTGGTGGTGAGGAAAATGCTAGAGGAGGCATTTGTATATATAAAAAACAAGCAGATAAAAAATACATGAAGATAAAAGATTTTAAAATAGGAAATTGCATTTACCTGTCCATAAAATACTGGCAATCCAGACAACCCTCTACAAAATTGGGACCCAAATATGTTGGTCCCACCCAAATTGGTTCCTAATTAAGAGAATTATTAACCCTGTTGAATTTGAATGGCCAAAATCCCTTCAATGGATTCACCCAATTTTTCATTGCAGCTCCTTAAGTCAGAAATCTTCTCCACACTACAGCCAACACTACCACCACCACCTGAACATCTCATGATTGATGGTGAACAAAATTTTGAAGTTAAAGACATATTAGACTCCTGTAGACACTGAGGGAAACTCTAGTACTTGCTTGCATGGAACGACTTCCCTCCCTCCAAACCAAATGGGTGGATGCCAAGCACATTAAAGTGACCAAACTCATAAAACATTTTCACAACCAAAAGGGGACATTATCACTAATGGGAAGAATAGTGTTAATTAAAATGAATATACTACCAAGAATCTTGTTGTTTTTTTTTAAACAATACCGACAAAGTTGGAGAAAAAATATTTTGAGAATTTGAACAAAATGATGTGGAAATATATATGGCAAGGGAAAAAAACAAGAATTAAACTTAAACTGCTTCAAGATTTTAGAACTAGAGGTGGGTTTGGACTACCAAACTGGGAACTATACTATCAAGCAGCGACATTAATCTAGGTTAAAGATTGGATTTTATTGAGAAATATGAGAATATTGACTCTGGAAGGACATGATTTGCAACTAGGGTGGCATGATTCTTTTTGGTATGGAAAAAATAGGATACATGGGTATTTTCAGAGACATTACATAAGGAATGGTTTTCCCATAAGGAACGGGAAAGAATGAAAGAAAGACATTATATGAAGATACCAAAGTGACTTTCAACAACAGAAGCTTTGATACATCCAAATAAGATTAATATGAAAAATATTGTGAGATATAAGGATATTTTAACAGAGAAGGGAGAACTAAAACAGAAACAAGAACTAG
>JANHFM010001660.1:217484-233317 GCA_032468115.1 Grayia smithii | reverse complement strand
GCATATACAAGGAATGAAGGAATTTGCTGAGCACTTGAGTTGTGCTCAAAACTGTAAGCCACCCTGAGTCTCCGGAGAAGGGCGGGATATAAATAGAAATAGAAGTCTTTAAGCTTCAGAAGATTCCTGAGAACACCATGGGTAGCCAAGAAAATTAACTAATGGATCATTGAAAATATTAACCCAGAGTTCTCATTTAGTTGCAAACAACCAGGCTCCAATTAGCCTAATCATTATGCAAAATCCAGTTCTCTGAAGAAGACTTTAGTGCTAGGAAAGTTGGAAGAGAAGAAGGCAACCAGAAGCCAGCAGGATGGATTCAGTTATGGTCCTTTCAAGAATCCCTGAAAGACCAGGTTTGGGTTATATCAGGGATGTCAAACTGGCAGCCCACGGGCCGGATGCATCACATGCAGGCCACGCCCAACCCGACTCTCAAAGGCAAAAAAGTCACAATACGTCAGGTGATGTCCCGTGATGTGATTAAATTTGACACCTCTGGTTTAGATCATTGTTGAGAAAATTTAACTCTGTAGTCACGAGGAGTCAAAATGATGGCAGAAAATCAACAAAACAATGGAGCTCAGGAACAAATTTACTTCATTTGTTTTATTTATTTATTTTATTTGTATAACAAGTGAAAGTATAAACATAATTAGAATATACGAAAAGAGTAAGAGTAAAAAGGAATATTAGGACAGGGACGGTAGGCACGCTGGTGATTCCTGGGGAATCATAGCAGAAGAATCCTTGGGCTTAATTTGCACCAATGGGGCCTACAAAATACTTCAGCCTCAACGTAGGGAAGGGCAATGCTTCGGATCAAAAGCACAACAGGCTTTTGTCCCTTTTGAGTCCCTTTTGGCCTGGCAAAATGGCTGTCCAAACTCAAGAAATCACATCCCCGAGGTCAGAAACTGCCAACTGAGTATGAACAAAACCATTTCGAGTGGATGTGGACAAGCAATTGACACCTCTTAATTCAAACGTTTTCCCAACTTGGCTATCCCAAGATAAGAAGTATCTTCTTTTAGAAGGTGCCAGTAAGTAAAGCATATGTGTCATCCCATGTCCAGCTCTGCCTCTCCAGTGCTGCACATCCCTACTTTCAGGGTTGCCAAGCTCAAAATAAAACATGTATTTTCAAGCCATGACATTGCACATCTGTGATAGTTTTACAACTGGGTTTAACAGCCATATGATTCACTTAATAACTGTGGTGATTCACTTAACAACTATGGCAAAATGGGTCATAAAATTGGATGTGATTCCTTACCAATCACCTTGCTTAGCAACAGAAACTCTGGTCCCAGTCGTGGTTGTAAGTCGAGGACTACTTGTATGTCATATTTAGATCCAAAGTAATATTGGTGCTTCAGATCCAGGATGGGTCACCTCCTTATAGCTGTTGGAGCCTTAATATTTTCTTAACCAAAATGTGTTTTCCTGGGATTGCACAGCAGTTCTATATCCAGCAGCTTGCTTGAGTTTCAATAGGTTCAACAAGTATACCATATTGTACTGCAAGCACAATTCTACTTTGCATACATACCCTGCACAAATCTAGTAAATGCAACAATTTTGAGTATGATAATGATTTGTTGGTGTGTTGAGCTTTGATGTGCGTATTTACTATATAGATGCTTCTAGGTCCACCTGTTGAGCTTTAGGATGCATATAGCATGGAAAACCTTAAAGCTAGTTTGGGCTGATTTGTTGAACTTTTTATCTTGAATATTCAGGTTGTATTTAAAATGCAATTTATATGTTCATTTGGGCTAGCTGAACTTTTTAAAAGATTGTGTGAACATTCTTTATTGTGCTTTCCTGATGTGGAATTTCCAGAATACATTACAAATGCCAAGATTCTGTGTTGGTTAGTGGGAGTGTGGCTGAGCTTTGGGCATAACTATTTTGTTGTGATGAAAGACAAAAGATAGTCAAGCTTTGCTTGCTGGTTGTAGAATCAGCAGCAATAAATATGGGGTGTTTTTCTTCTTAATTGAGCTGTAATCTTTATTTACTGACACAAGAATTATAAACAATACTTGATTACAAAAACTATTTATAAATAAAGTAAAAAGGGTTTCATAGAAGTGGACAATATATATAGAGAGATCCATGTTTCACTTGAATAAATGCGGAGTAAGCATTGAGCCAGTTTGACTAGCAGATCTTCTCATATAATAGAGAGAAACAACATGGCTCTAAATTACAGAATCTAATAATCCCAGTTTCTTTCTCTAGTAAAAATGGAAAAAATATAATTTAAAAAACTAATGCAGACCTCTATAGAAGCTGGGGGGGGAGAGATTGTATCAGGGGTGAAATCCAGCAGGTTCTGACAGGTTCTGGAGAACCGGTAGTGGAAATTTGGAGCAGTTCGGAGAACTGGTAGCAGAAATTTTGAGTAGTTTGGAGAACTGGCAAATACCACCTTTGCCTGGCCCCAGGGTAGGGTGGGAATGGAGATTTTGCAGTATCCTTTCCTTGGAGTGGGGTGGGAATGGAGATTTTGCAGTATCCTTCCCCTGCCATGCCCACCAAGCCACACTCACAGAACCAGTAGTAAAAAAAATTGCATTTCACCACTGCTATCATTGGTATATATAATGTGGCAGCAAAGCTGCTATCAATATATTTTTGAGACACAATCCCAGTCTTAAAATTAATGCCTATTGACCTCTACATTTTTAGATGTTCAAAGTCCTTAAAGGTTTAGAATATTGATACTTATGGAAGCACCTCCTTAACAGCTTAAAGGAAGACCCTCTTAGGGATTCCACAGTTGGATGTGATGTGACCCAGACTGAGAGTAGGCTTTTGTTGTGGTCCCTGGCTATAGTGTGCCCTTCCCTTGGTGACCAAGTTGGTGCTCTTATTACCTGTCTCTCAGTGCCTGGTGAAGATCTAGTTTTTGTAATAGTTTCATATTCTGGAATCCTGAGCCTGATTCTGTTTTTTTCTTCCTTGGATAGTTTTGTAAAATCAGGTACTTGGTAGTATCTTTTCAGACTAAGAGATTTTATTAAAAAGCATAAGCTGCTGTCAGCTACAGCTCATCATGTCTGTGTCATTTCACATTTTTATTTTCATTTGCTATCTTGCGGTCATCGTTGACTCCTTGTGACTACCTAGACTACTCCCTGCAGTTTTCTTAGCAAGTTTTTTTTGAAAGTGGTTTGTCATTGTCTTCTTCCTAGGGCTGAGAGAGTATGACTGGCCCAAGATCACCCATCTGACTTTGTGTTCAAGGCAAGACTAGAACTTAAAATTCTGAGTTCTAGCGTGATGCCTTAACCACTACACTACACCAAACTGGCTCTCTGGTTAAACACATTACTGTATGTTTAAAATTGTTAACATGTTTTATTGTTTTATCTGGCATATTTTACAGATCGTAATTCACCATAAGGTATTTTGAAGAACATGAAGGAAGCCAGTGTTCTAAATTAATAAAATGAGCAGTGGCTTCTCAGGTTATGAAGTCTCCCTATGGCTGATGTTGTTTTTTTTATGTATTTTACTGTGATGTTCCTTGTGTTATCAGGTTAGGGACAGATTCATAGACAAGATCTGTGTGGTCACTGAGCCAGCACCATCTTGATGGCACCTAGACCTTTACTGTGTTATTGATTCATTCTGGTTTTTTAATTTGAACAGAGCAAGCTGAAAAGAGAACAAAAGGAAGGAGAAGTGACCCAAAAAGAAAAGGAAGAGATGATAGGAAAAGCAGTCCTGAGAAGAAAGAAAAGAGAAAATCAGGGAATGAGTTAGTACTGGGACAGCTGGGTAAGTTTAACTTCAAAATACACCTTTGAAACCTATCAAGCCTTTAGATCAGTGGTTCTCAACCTTCCTAATGCCGCGATCCTTTAATACAGTTCCTCATGTTGTGGTGACCCCCAACCATAAAATTATTTTTGTTATTACCTCATAACTGTAATTTTGCTACTATTATGAATCATCCTAGACGACCCCTGTGAAAGGGTCATTTAACACACACCCCCAAAGGGGTCCTGACCCATAGGTTGAGAACCACTGCTTTAGATGATGAGGTTATAAATGCTCAAAATATTTTCTGAGAAATCAATGTTTAAGTATATTTTCATATTCATTTCACCTTTGTCGCACATTCATTTTAGCCTCTTTTATCCTGGTGGGTGACTGAATGGCCGATGCTAGAGAAGGATCAAGAATTGAAGATTGTTTTGATTTTATTGTTCAACAACTCTCCATGCACTTATGCGTGATGTTGTTTTGAACAACAGGGTAAATTTTGAAAAACAGGAGTTGCGTTTTTTCCTCAGTTTTGCATTCATGCTAGTTTGTGTCAAATATATAGGACATAATATTTTGCAAACTGCAGATGGCATTCCTCTGGGCAGAGTGCTCAAGTATATAATGGCTGTTCCACTATAGATATTCTTGGATGCAGCTGTTTAATTGGGTCATTTAGGTTGTGACACAAAAACCATCACAGTTGCTGCTACGCTGGGATAGACTTCATAGTAATCAGGCATTGGTGCGCTGGGGGATGTTTCAATTGCACTTGCCAGACTCTCTGCACTACTTGATTTCATTTTTATTTGCTTACTTTTTATATAGTGTTACCTTTTCTTCTAAACAATGTCTCTGGATTCCACATAGCCCATCTACGAGCCTTAGAAAACAAAAGCAATGGACTTCCGCTTTTATTTTCTGGATTTTATTTTATTTTCGACTGCAAAATCAGGCTGTGCTGATTTTGGAACTCATGTATCCAGAGGAAAGAACATGGGGCATGGGAAGAACAGGCATGATTTTGTGGGGCTGATGGAAAGGGCAAACCACTGTAGATGTGTGTTTCAGATTGGCCACATTCACTGTTATGGCCCCTATAAGTACCCTCTCTCCAGCAGCATCCATTTGGTAAAAATATACACAGTGTACTCTTTTATCCTGTTGGGTGACTGAATGGCCGATGCTAGAGAAGGATCAAGAATTGAAGATTGTTTTGATTTTATTTTTCAACAACTCTCCATGCACTTATGCATGATGTTGTTTTGAACAGACTCTCAATTTAGGGATTAGAATCACTATGTAGAGTTACTTGATTTGAGATTTCACTGACCACTGTTATAGTAGAATCCATGGGATATATGTATGCCAAAATGTTATTGAATTTTATCCTTTTTTTCCATTATTTTCTTTAATGGCATCATCCGTTCTTTAAGTATCATACAACTCTTTTTCTCTTTTACTTTTGAGAATATTACATTTTTAGAAGGGCTAAATCAGCAGCATCCATTGGTGATTGAGAAAAGGCTGCACAAGCACCAATAGGCTGTTCAGTGGTAGAGATATTGTTAGATTATGGTTCATCTATCTGGAATAATAGTCCAGTTCTGGATGCAGTTGTACATGACTTTAAACAGAACCGGGTTGCTCCTTAAAATGGGATTGGATTGTTGTGAGAGGGTGACAGATGATAGTAACAGGGACCAGAACCTTGTTCCCTTGCAAAGCCCCATCTGCTGACCCTAATCCATATTAAGGAGTACTTCTTCAAATCACTGGGAGCATATGACCCCCTTGGAAACAGTTTTACCCATTGGGAAGGGCAGAAGGCAAGCCTAGCTCCAGGGAGGTACTATTTCAAAATCCAAGGGCCATCTTAATGAGAAATTCCATTTTCTAGATTTCACTCCCTCTTCAGCTTTCTCGCTGATGAAAGCAATGAGAAAGTTAGCTCTAGAAAGCTTTGGCTTCCATGCTCTTGGAGAAGTGAGGGAAGAGTGAAAATATTCCCAAAGTCCTAAAAAAAAAAAGGAGAATGGCAAAGCAAGCAGTGGGATGTAAACTCACCCTAGGTACAATGAATGATGTATGGGTGGAGAGTGTGTCTTATGACCTCAGTCCAAATCTTGATGCTATATGTAAACCATTACTTGAAAAGACTATAATACAGAGAGAAAGGCTGGCTTTACTTTGAGACAGATACAGTAAGCTAGAGGGGTTCCCCAACTCTGTTCTGATTCGACTGACGGAGAAAATCTCATCATGCCAGATCTGTTGCTATGGATGGTTTAGAGCAGGGGTGTCAAACTCGCGGCGTCACATGATGTATAGGACTTTTTTCCCCTTCGCTAAACCGGGCGTGGCCAGTGCATGATGCATCTGGTCCATAGGCCAGGAGTTCAACAGCCCTGGTTTAGAGAAACGGCATGTTCATAGTGACCCACGCTCTGTAGCCTCCAGATTAGTCTGTGGAAATGCCCAGAATTCCAACACCAACCTCAAATTAAAACAATCTGCCAGGCTATTAATAGAGTCCAGGTACTGCACGAGCATTTCACAACTATTACAGTGGCTCCTCATGTATTTTTAGTTCAGTTTTACTGATGGTTATCTTTAAAACCTTCCACAATTTGAGACCTGTTCTTCAAAGCATCATGAGAGCCACCAAGATCTTCTTTAGGAACTATTTTCAGGTGTCACCAAGTGGCCATGTGGAAAGTGCTCTTTTTCTGGCAGGATGTCCAATTTATGGGATATTTTCTGCCAGGAGAATTGCCTGTTCCTTATCCTTGCCCTGTAAATGAAATAGCTTGTTTATAGCTTGAAATATCCTTTCATTTTGATAAATCCAAAACTGGTATTCAGGGGTTTCCATCTCTCAAGAGCAGGAAGCCTGTTGGAGTTTTGTTGTGACTTAAAAACTAGAAAATATCTTTTGGATATTTTCAACAAGATATCCAAAATATCTTGTGGATTTTATGGATTCCAGCCCTTTCATTATTACTCATGCAGGTGATTTCTGTCTCATATATTCATGGTTAAAAAACAATATCAAAAAGGGTGCATTGGATATTAAGGTAAGAATATAATGTTGGAAAGGGCATTATAGGTAGCCCTCGACTTACAACTGAGACCAAAATTTCTGTTGCTAAGTGAGACATTTGTTAAGTGAAGTTTGCCCCATTTTACAACCTTTCTTGCCACGATTGTTAACTGAATCACTGCAGTTATTAAGTTAGTGACTTAAATTAAATTAAGTTGTTTGGTAAATCGGGCTTCCCCATTGACTTTGCTTGTCAGAAAGTTGCAAAAATTGGTCACATGACCCCGGGACATTGCAGCTGTCATAAATGTGCCATGTCCATGGGGATGCTACAAAGTAGTCATAACTCACTTTTTTTCAATGCCATTGCAACTTAAAATGGTCACTAAACAAACTGTTGTAAGTCCAGGATTGCCTGTATTTAACAGTGAGGCCAAAGGAAAATTATGTTCAGAAAATAGAGTAACCATGGTGACATGGTCACAAAGTAGTTGCTACCTATTCACAAAGTAGTTGCTACCTGTGATTCAGATATTCTTGCATTATTTGAACTGATTTCTTTTAATCTAATTATTAGACAATGTTTGAATTTATAATGAGTTGTAAAAAAATAATGACTGATCTTAATGCATTCTATGTTTCTACCCGTTCTTGCAATAGGCTTGTCAACTTCCTTTCCCATTGCCGGGACCTTCTTCAACAGCTGGTTGGCTCAATCTGTACAGATCACCACAGAGAACATGGCAATGAGTGGGTGGTCCTTGAACAACGGCCATCATGAAAATACCACTCCAGGCCTTTCTGAGGAACTTTTACAAGATGAAGAGACCTTATTAAGTTTCATGATGGATCATTCCTTGAAGTCCCCATTGAAACAGAGTGACACAGCTAAGAAAACTAAAAGTAAACATCGAACACACACTAAGAAAAAAACATCAAGAAATGGCTTAAATGCCCTCTTTAAAAGACATCAAGAAGAGGATTCAAATAAATGGACTAACAGCAGCTATTTGGCAAATAACACCACAAAATCTTTATCCCATGATTTAAGAAATGGCAAGGCAGAGAAAAGTATGGACAAACTACACTCAGAGCGCAAAGGGGCATGTGAAGTGAAAAAGACATCTAAGAAGGGCTCTTCTCATCCTGCACTTCCTCTTCCAAAAGCAAATGATTCTCAAGCGTCCCCGAGTCTCATAAATAACCTAAACCATGATGAGGATGTCATGAAATACACCCCAACAGATCCTAACTCTCTGGTTCAAGTGCCTGATTCAGTAGGTAATCTGAAAACAGTGGTGAGGTTCAAATTACCAAAAGAAGGCAAAGGGACTCAAAGATCACAGAACAAGACGCCTGAAATGCTTCATGGACCTCCAGAAAATGAAAGATCAAAGGTTATCTTGCATCCTTTTGACAATGAGACTGATGGCTACTTTTCAGATGCAGAAATGAGTGACTCCGACACAGAATCTGGAAGTGGCAGAGGGCACCACAGCCAGTTAGATTCAGGAAATGAGGATAATTTCAGAATGAGTATTTTAGCATCTTAATGCACCTCTGAGACTGGTCATGACAGCTTTGTGAGGCCTAAATCCAGTTAAAACTGCCATGTCCAATTTCAACTGGTATAACTAAGGGTTTTGGTTTGTTACTTTATTTTTAATTTGTATATATAATTCAGAAAAGAGCACTGTTGTTTCCTCTTTCTATATGCTTGAGAAACAGCTCCAGGCTTCACCTTCATTTAGACTTCTATACAGTTACAGTAGTTAACCCTTGTCACGTGTATATCTTGGTTACATAGAATGTAAAGATACACATTATTAAGGACATCAGTTTTCTGGGAGCAAGCAGGACATCTCAGGATTTTAATGAGGAGATCTGAGATTGCCAGCATCTGTTGTTCATGCAGAAATGACAGTTTTATGGGCATTACTTAAGCAAATTGATTTCATGATCTGCCAGATGTTACTGCCTCTTTCGGGGCAGGTTTCAGAAGGAGAATACTACTATGGAAGCCAACTATATCCATAGAATGTGGAATAGTGAAAATAGATGTTTATAGGTATGTGTGTCTGTGCATCTGTACATGCATGTACACATGTGCAGGGTTTGCCAGTGTGTGTGTCTGCGTGTGCAAGTATGAAGTAAAATAAGCAATTCTTTTTTTTTAAAGAAGCACAACAGGCTTATTTGAAGAAAGCACTTAATGGGGTAGAGGAATGCAACATTGTATTTATGGTCTACTAAACTTTTTTTTTCCTTCTTCTTCCTCACCTGTTCAGTTCAGTTAGGGTCCATCCAGGAAGCAAGAACCAAGATTTAACTCTCATCACTCCAATTATCAACTGAGCAGCTCTATAAGACCCATCCAAAGCTCTCAGTAGATAGAAATTATAGATCCACACTAAAGCTGCTCTGTTTCCTGTCAGTATCTTTCCAGATTAATTTGGGGTATTATTTATACTACTCATTGGTAAAACCTAAACCTTTGATTATTAGAGCCATTCCCCATAATTTCCTCAGGTTAAAGTAGCCTAGTATGGGCCAAACAAAGATCAGAAGAAGAAATGTTTCAATTACTCAGAGGGGGAATTATTCAAATAGCTTCAAAGAACTCCAGTCTGTGCTTTCATGATAACTCAATAAATCTCTGCTCAACTCTTTAGGAGCTACTTCTGTAAAGTAGCAGTCACTTGGTTGAAGAGGCAGCATCATTGAAACATTTCCTTTCCCATCTCATTTGTTTTTATAAACACTAATTACATTGATGGCGTTTCCCCTTTATTTCCTTTCCTTTCAAAGTAAAAACTTGTTAGTGAGCCATCAACACATCCTAAGAGGGTGATTCACAGAAGTCAGCGTTCTAAATATTTCAGTAATACTGTACATCAGATGTTTCTAATAAGCCTTAAATGTTATTTAAAAGCTGGTGTGACTTATGAGTCATACGGATCTCCAAGTTTGCACTTCGTTACACTATTGATTCAATTTTGGCTTCAAAGGTTACACAGTCAAGGTTTGCTACAGGTTTGATGGGAGTGACCCCAGTGTAAGCTCAGGGAAGTAAAATAAAAAGACAAGTGAAGTTCACTAAACATTTTTGCTGATGGTAGGTAACTTTGAATACAAGTATGTGTGTGTGTGTATATGTGTGTATGTGGTATACGCACATTTATACAGACCCTTACATATGCACACTGGGACACTCTCAAACTGGGGGAGAAAAGCATCTTGTAATTCTGATGAATCTGTGAAATTATTTTATAGATGCCAAAGAATATAGTAAAATAGCACAGCCAGAAACCAGAAATTTACTATGAACAAAAGCTGTTGAGTAACTAAAGGACTAAATTCGTATTCATGACCCACTTTGCACGCTTGCTGAAGATGATGCTTTCATCATTTGAACCACCTTCCACCATTGTGATTTCTGATGTTACTTGTTCACTGCAGTAAGAGCAATATTGGTTGTTCGGTTGGGTTTTTTTTTGTTCTCCGATGCCATATACTGGCAATTCTTTTTTATTTTGTTTTTTAGGAAAGTCACATTATTTTTACCAGTCTTCTGAAGTCCTTAATACTATTCCAGTTGAGCTATAATTTAGAGAATCTCTATTCTGGAAAGAAACCAAAATCAGTTGCCAAATACACGTCAGTGTTTTACTGATATATGTTTGCAAAACTAGTTTTCAAATCATTGACCAAAATGGAACAGTTCAATGTTAGTAGCCTAACATATGGATTGGCAAGTAAATTTTGTTCCATCTTCAAGGCTTGGTATGTTCAGATAATGTTAAATACAGTAAATAGGACTTAGTTTTATCTTATCAAGCTTGCTAGACTTTAGCTACAATATCCTAGTTATATCATACAAATAATCAATATGCTGCCTTTAATGGATCTTGCTTCCGTGTGCTTTAGTTCAACTATTGCTTTAAAAACAGAGAAAAAATCCAGAAATCTTGCTGTATGCAGCTTCATTTGCCAGCTACTGCATTACTTGCTTGCTCACTCAATACAGGACAGCAAAAGGGATAAACTTTAAAGAACAACCAAACTAAAGCAACACCTCTCTTCATTTAGATGATGTATAGAAGGATGGAACACTCCGTTTTTTTACTGTGAATAAGATTCTATTATGAAACCATTTTTTTAAAAAAGAAAATACAAAAATAATTATTACTTTGCCATGGTCCAGAGTCTCCAGTGCAATCTTAACAGTGTGATATATATAGATATATAGATAAATGTATCACAAAAATCTCATTGAATGTTGCTGACTCACAGTCTTCCTTAAAATTGAAGGGAACAAGATAGCGTGTATTCATGTGGGACTTCACAGAGTCGAATGGAGTGTTGGATTACAGCCTTCCTATATGATACGCTCATATTGCTTTAGCTATCGTGTTTTTTGCAGAGAGCAAACGTTTACAAGGCTAGAGTGGGATTTGTTGTATGGAGAATAAGAACTGTACGTGAGAAAAAGAATACCGAAGACTTCACAAAAAAACAGGAACCCACTTTTTCCTAATAACTTTAATTGCCCTTCCCCTCACAGAAGTGGTTTGACTCCAGAGGGGCTTCTGCCAGCAAATGAAGAGTTTTCACTGATTCCTTTTGCAGCTTTCCACCTCTTATATTGTGCATTACTAAGCATTTCAGGCACATAGCATGAATTGGTAAAAATCCGCATACACACTTCAATTGTTTGGTGAAACCTTATGGGGACGTGTGTACGTTCTTTCTCTGAATGACAGAACTCGATAAAGCTGGGTTCATGAAGTGTATGTATTTTTGCAAATACTGAGGAATATAGATTTGGGTTTTTTAAAAATAAATAAATAATATGCTTAGACTAAGTAATGCTCACACGAGTTCACAATGTCCCTATAGAAATGTTTCTCAACTTTGGCAGTTTTTAAGAGGTTATTCTGGGAGTTGTAGTCCATGTCTCTTTAAAGTTGCCAAGGTAGCTACCGTGAAGTCCAGTAAGTGCCTTGGACTTGATTTCAGTCTATGGGATTGAAGAAGAAGCCCTCTGCCAACTGTTGCGATGTAATATGGAGGAGGGCACAACTTCCGTTAGTTCAGCAGCTACCCTCACTTAGGGGAACGTGCTGAAGGTTGCAGTCCAAAAATGGGCAGGGCCTGGCCCCATTTGGCAAGAGGGAGGCTGGGAGCTTAAAGAGTGCCTTAAGCAGGTACCAGTTATAAGGCACATAGTTTGCTTCCAAATCCAAACTACCCACTCTGAAGGCCATCAAAGGGATGGCAGCGGACCCATTTTTTGTTTTTATTTTGTTTGTGCCCCCAATAATAGTGTTGCCGTGTGGTGGAATAAACACAGTGAAATGCTCCAGATGGTTAAATCAAAGTCTTCTCTAGTATTTGAGGCTTGATATATATAGCTAGCTGTCGAAGGGAGTTGCTCATCGCACAAGGCGAGAGTTTTGTCATGGTTAAGATCCAGCTCTGAATTACTTAAAATCTGTTCTTTTGTGTTGTTTCCAGTAGTGTCTCTGTTAGCTCCTGCTCAGTTGACAGCTATGTGCATATTCGTCAAAACCCTTTTAAGGAGAATGCCAATCTTCCTTTGCTACTTAGCACCTGCCTCTTTTCTTGTAGAAGCTAGAGAGATTTGCATAAAGGAAAAAGGAATTGTATGTGAAAAATATTTTTGATGCATTATAAATGTATTTTGAAATGAACGGGGGGTGGGAGCATAAATGGTCTATTTTATTACATAAAGGTCTTTAATCCAATAATGTGTGAACTTCAGGCATTGACATTTGCACTGTAAAGGGTGAATCCTGTTAGCATCATGATTATGTATTAACATGGCTATAGTAAAGCTCATTTTTGTGTTCATTAATAAGGATCAAACATTGTTTTTGAAACCTTAGATTTAAATGGAATGTGTTAGAGTCTGGTTTTAGGAAATGCTCAAATACACTCAAATTTCACCTTCAATTTTTGGAAACAGGAGTTTTGTGGTCTATTTTGAATCCTTTGTTGATAGTTATTTTGTCAGCATTTTTAAGAAACAAAGGTTTGGCAGTGCTTTTCCTCAAAGCACAGTGGAGAATTAGCCCTTTCTCCCCAAAGAGTGGGAGGGGAAGGGTAAAATTCATTCCTGCCTGTTCTTGCAACCTGTCACGAGGCTCCCTTTCCTGTTACTAAATGGGTGTGGCAATTTGGTTGTTCTTTAAGGAATCTCTTGCACACTTTGGTCCATTCCACACTGACACAATACAGGCCCACTCTGTATCAGTTACAGGAAACAATATGAATGTCACAGGAGGCAAAGGCCGCCTGTTTTCTTTGTTTCAAAGAAAGTGATGTGCCATTTGTTAATATAAAAGAGAAATATTGAAAATATATTGAAAAGAGCAATTTTAAATTATTTTTGGCTTATGTTGCAATATTTATTTTCTTGTATTAGAAATTCCTTTGTAGAGAAAAAAATGTATTTTTCATTAATGCAAAACCTATTTCTCCTTTTTGTACATTTTCCATGTTAGTTAATCCTTAAAGCAATATAATGTATCAAGATTGTTCTGTGTGAAAGTTGTATTATGCATGCTGTTTGTGTTGCTTTGGAATAGGTCTGTCTGCCATAATTTTCATCATGTTTCGATTTAGTGTATGCTTTAATACACATTGGGACCATGGCCCATTTGCTTATGGAAAAAGAAATACCTTTGCATTTTTCAATGTGTTAGCAAATGTAGTCAATAAAGATGTGTTTTCTGTGTACCTTGATCTGAATGTTAAATATTTAGCAGCTCATGTTAACTCAGTATTAAAGGAAACCATCCTTTAATATGTCCACAGCAGGAGTGAAATCCAAAAATTTTCCCTACCGGTTCTGTGGGCGTGGCTTGGTGGGCATGACAGGGGAAGAATATTGCAAAATCTCCATTCCCAGTCCACTCCAGGGGAAGGATACTGCAAAATCTCCATTCTCTTCCCTCCTAGGGGAAGGATATTGCAAAATCTCCATTCCCACCCCACTCTGGGGCCAGCCAGAGGTGGTATTTGCTGGTTTTCTGAACTATTCAAAATTTCCACTACCGGTTCTCCAGAACCTGTCAGAACCTGCTGGATTTCACCCCTGCTTCAAAGGGTCATTGATTGACAGATTTTTGCCTGTATCAAAGAAAGACGGAAGATCCTTTTTTTAAATAGTTTTTTGTTCTTGCTTGCACACTGTAATTTTTTTTGTTATCCCTTTCCCCCTTTCTAACTCCTTTTCTTTTCTTTTTTCTTTGTATTCTATTTTTTTTTTAATTTAATAAAGTTTTAAACCTGGAAAAAGTTCTAAAAGAGTTGTTGGAGAATGTTCTCTCCTCTGAAGAAATTCACTCCAAGTTGCCCTCATGTCACCTTTCCCTACTATAGTTGTAAATAAGCGAAGTCACAGATGTTCTTTGGACACATCTCTAGACACTGTAGGAAGATGTCAACAGTTGACACCAAGTTCATGTTTTGCAAGCAAGTATTTTGAACATGAAATGTGATATTGTGGGAGATAAAGGCCCACAGATCTCTACTCTCCCTGTTCTTGTGGTTTCTTTGGGTGTTTGCTTTCTAATGATTTGGTGTCATTGGAAAAAGTAATAATGATCAAGTCAATCAAGCCAATCTACCTTATCAGCCTTGGTGGTGCAGTGGTTAGAATGAAGTATTGCAGGCTAACTCTGCTCACTGCCAGGAGTTCGATTCTGACCGGCTCAAGGTTGACTCAGCCTTCCATCCTTCCAAGGTCATTAAAATGAGGACCCAGATTGCTGAGGGCAATATTCTGACTCTGTAAAGCACTTAGTGAGGCTGTAAAGCACTATGAAGTGGTATATAAACCTATTGTCTATGGAGATTCTCAGTCATCCAGATCATGGTTGTCCCAAGGGTGCTTTTTTTCAAGAGGCAACTGGACTTCATGAGAAGCAAAACATTTTCAAAGAAAAACCAGAAAGTCCAATTGCCTATTGAAAAAAGCACCTTTGGGATGTCTAAGTGCTATTGCTATCTTAGCAATAGCACTATAGCACTTAGACTTATATACCGCTTCATAGTGCTTTACAGCCTTCTCTAAGCGGTTTACAGAGTTAGCATATTGCCCCCAACAATCTGGGTCCTCATTTTACCCACCTCGGAAGGATGGAAGGCTGAGTCAACCTTGAGACGGTGAGATTCGATCTGCTGAACTGCAGCTAGTAATCAGCTGAAGTAGCCTGCAGTACTGCACTCGAACCACTGCGCCACCTCGGCTCTAAAGAAAACAACAACACGCTATCCTTTCTGAATATCCTTATCAAGGAGAGAGGAAATGGCTGCAAATTAGAAACACAAGTTCATTTGAAAACCACGCACACTAAACCAGTGCTCCACTATCAAAATAAGAACCCAACCTTCCACAAGTCAAGCTGTGCAGGAGCCTTATTCAGATGAGTACAAATACACTGCAGCAACGCAGACCACCAGAAAAAGGAAACAGACCACCTATACAACAGTTTCCAACAAATTGGATATCCATGCAACTTTATTAAAAACTGCTTGACCACTGGCTGGGGTGTGTGTGTGTGTGTGTGTGTATAGGGAATAGTTCCCTGTGAGTGGCAGGCAAGTGCACGCAAGTGGGGCTGTGTACACATGCACTTGTCTGCTGCTCATGCGAGTGAGGATGTGCGCATGTTTGCCTGCTATGTGCACAAGTGGGGATGTGTGAGTGTGCATGCTTGTATGCTCACCTGCCACTTCCACAATCTGGTTCCAAAGGGCTCAAGGGCCAATAGTGGGCTGCAGCCCAGGGACTGGGGACCCCTGCACCAAAGTACAATTAACATGCTATGCCATACTTCAAAAACATCTCAATAACTACCAGCATACTATTATAATCAAACACATAATCATAACACATGAACCAACTACATGGCATCGGCCCAGGGTACTTGGAGGACCACCTTCAGCCTTTATCCCACCGCCCAGTGCGCTCACACAGGGC
>JANHFM010001660.1:160622-171404 GCA_032468115.1 Grayia smithii | reverse complement strand
TTGTATTTATAAAAATGTTTTACTTAATTGTTGGATTTGTACTTCTGTGAGCCGCCCAGAGTCTTTCGGGAGATGGGTGGCATATAAATATGATTAATAAATAAATAAATAAAACCTGGCTATGAGCAATAGCCTTCAGCTAAAAGGAGTAAGGCAATCGTTTTGTTAATCAGCCTCCTGGGCATGGTTCTCCCCTTCTACTACTAGGAGTATCTTGAAGAATGCACACAGACTTCAGGCAAGGGTTATTACTGCAATTCCATAATAAGCAGAGTGCCTTCTTAGATCCAACCAACTCACTTATCCTTTTGCTTTGATAGGCTGTTCCCACTTGGGGATTCTTCCAATCTGCTGGCTGTGCATAGCAGATTTTCGCAGGTAGGGGCGGCAGCTCCGACATACCGTAGACTTAGCAACGAAATGGGCATCGAGGGGTTGGAGCTGGTGATAATATCGCTTCAGGACTGAACTAATAAATAAATACAGCTGACCAACGGGGAGGGGCGGAGGAGGGCGAAAGGCCATTATACCCAGCCACTAAATCACGGTGGTTGAGGGAAACGCGAGAGAGATAAATCCCTTTTCCTGCTGATCAATGCTCGCTCCGATCTTCCATTTCCGAGCCTCCCTGAGCGTCCCCGACACACACGCACACACGGTTATCTGCCTGCGGAAGGCAAACGATGGAGCAAGTTCACGGGCGGGCGAGGGGGGGGGGAATCGAAGCGGGAAGAGCGGAAGCGGAGCGGGAGAGCCGATTTCTCGCCGCAGAAGCTCGCGCGTCGTCTTCCCAGGGACGCGCGTGAATCATCATTGCAACGCGCTTCTCCCGACCGGGTTCCGACAGACTCCCTGCTCTCCCCCCTCCCGCCCCCAACACACACACACACACACACACATACACACACACACTCATGCACCAAGCTCTGCCTTCGAAAAGAGCCCGCCGCAGGGGCATCGACAGAACGAAGGAGGCCGCCTGGGGAATCTTTATAGTGCCCATCCCTTGTCCTAAAGGCTTCAAAGCAACGGGTCGCGCGGGGCTATGAAGCTACCGTTCCCTGCTGCAAACATCTGAAGGGCCGCTCAAGGTCAGCAGAGAGACGAGGTTTTCTGTGTCTCTTGGCTACTGAGATTTTTTTTTGCAGTCCGAAGACACTAGCCACGAGGGCTACCGAAGTCGTAAGGAGCGAGCGAGGCAAGAGAGCGGGTGGGCTGCCCGCGACGCTTCGCCTCAGCAACGTGGGCTGGAAGTGGACAGTCCCCGACAGTCGCTGCTAGCCGATCTGCTGCCTTTTTTCCCCCCTCGTTCTCCTTCCTGGGAGAGGCGACAAGACAAACATCTCCTTGTTGCCATCTAGTGGCCATTCGTATTTTTTCGGTCCGGGTGATATAGGTTTGCCTTTGAGGTCCCAAAGTTTCTCCTTGTTCCTGGCCCACCAGCCACACAGCCCAGAGATCCTCCTACCGGCGTTTACTCCACTTCCATGGTGCTCTTAGCTTTCAGGTTTCCCTCTCTGAGTTCCAAAGTGTGAAAACATAAATAAATAAACAAATAATTTGGTTTTTTTTAAGTCTCATCTTTAGAGAAAAGATTGTTGTGATTGGTCCAGCTGATACAAACAAGCAACAACAATTATTACCACGCCTACAATCAGGCTTGTATAGAAACAGGAAAAGGTGAAAACCACATCAAGTTCTTGATGAACCTGAACATTTGCAGTGTTCCACTTCACCCAATCTTGTGTTTCTCACTAGCCTTCCCCACCTACACACAGTTCAGCGGAGTTCAATGGCAAAGGATGAATCAGCTGGATGAAAGGAAATGGAACTGTGTCATCTGCACTTTTCCTCAGGCTGCTGAAAATGTCTGCAGAACCTGAGATAAACTATATCTTCTTTTTGTTGCTTTTTTTTTTAGCTTGGGGTCTACCAATTCTGGCATTGTGGCTCAGCTTTCATAATATGGCATTAGTCCCATTTAAAAATGCTGAAATCAACAAGGGACGTGTTGAGAAGTGTTCTGGGTCTGGAGCACGGGTGAAATCCAGAAGGTTCTGACAGGTTCCGGAGAACCAGTAGCAGAAATTTTGAGCAGTTTGGAGAACTGGAAAATACCACCTCTGGCTGGCCCCAGAGTGGGGTGGGAATGGATATTTTGCAATATCCTTCCCCCAGGAGTGGGGTGGGAATAGAGATTTTGCAGTATCCTTCCCCTGCCACGCCCACCAAGCCATGCCCACAGAACCGATAATTAAAAAAATTGGGATTTCACCACTGGTCTGGAACACATAGAAACATGACCGAATGGGCAGAAAAATGGTCAACTAAACCTTTGAATGGGATAAGTTTCCAAGGGATTATTATGTTGCTAATTCCTGTAGAATTGGCTTTGAGAAATTATGATTATTCTCAGATTTTGCTTTACCAGTGTTATTTTGTGATTCAGGCAGATAACATCCCTGGTTGCAGTTAGCTAAATTCCTTTTTATTGTGACCATTTTAACTAAATGCTAGCAGAGCAAACATTTCAAGCTTGGATTCAACTGTTACTAAACAGGGAGGAATTCTACCTCTGGGACTCCTGTCTCAAAGCTTTCCATCTAGGATCCCTAACAAATGAGTAGCCTATAAGAAGATGCCTTCTCTTATAATTTATCTGACAGATTACTACATAGGGCAGCAAGTACATTATTAGGTGCCCAGGCTTTATAGAACTTCCTAAATCCCTTGATTTTTCCAGAACCATTAGTCTCCAGGGTTCCTGATACAACAGGTCTCTTTATACACAAAATATATTTGTCTAAAAGCTCCTTTAAAAGCCCAAGTGTTCCTGCTAAGGTCCCTATAAGTTATGTGTCACGTTTAGCTCAGGCAAGGACAGGAAGAATCAGACTGCAACATGTACATATGATGCAAAGCAGGAATGGAGGCCACAGGGAACCAGTTCAAATAGAACTAGATAATATAAGCATTTGAGCTAATTGGGAAGCTGCTGACACCAGCACCAACATTTGATAGTGGCTCCTTTCTTTCAAAGGACACAGTTGGAGCCTCCTCCCACAAGAACTGATGGCACAATTTGTCTGGATGCAGGACCAGCCACAGGGTAATTAGCATCCTTGTTATTATTATTCCTTGGGTGTAGCACAGTTGTAGATCATTTGCAAGGAACCAGGTGCACAAAGGTATATTTAATACCCGTGGAAGGGCCTTTATTTCTTAATGATCATTTTGGTTGGCTCTTGAGGAAACAGACGAGAACATTAAGAGAGGCAATCATCTTGGATAGCTGCTCTGTGGTGAGTGGAGCAGAGTCTTATTAAATCTTAATGTGCGCTTTATTCCTGGGAAATGTACAAAGCAATTAGGTAAAAATTTCTCATAATTTAATTAGAAAAAAATATGTGGGAAAGAGAGCATCCTGTGGCATTTCAGTTGGAGTCAAGCCTGTTCTGAAAAGGGAAAAGCCAACTATGCAGAATAAGATAGGTAACATTGCCCCCCCACCTGACATGTTCAGGGCTTGGAAGATGATGTCAGATGACAGAATACTATAGATAGAATGACATCACTGTGGTACTCTGTTCCTGGTGTCACTCAACCAATAGAGGAGCATGAAATATATTTAAACAGCAAAGGATTGTTATCAAAGATTAAGAACTAGCTATATAAAAAGATTCAAACTTGTATTCTAATAGAGCCCAGCTTATTAGAAATGTGAAGTTATTGACATGTCTTTGTGGAAATGGAAGAGTTCTGCTAAGAGGAATGAGGCAGTTACCTCAGGTGACAAATACTGAGCACTGCAGACAGTTGTGCGTCACCTGGCCTCTGGTCCCTCTAAATGAGTCTGGAGGAGAGCTCTCTGTCAGTGCTGAAAAAGTGTGACATTGCCAAACCCTTTGGCTTTTATATACAGAAATATTGGGCTGGGAAGCCATCTTGTTTCTTTGCCTCAGGCAGCACAGTCATTTGGGCTGGCCTGGAGACAGGATTTTTAAATATAGATCTTCCATGAAGTGCGAAAATATCACAGTCAATTTGTGCTCTACATACAGTCAGCAGTAGAAAGATAAAAGGCAGGAGCAAAAATGCTGTCAAATCCTCTTCTTCCTTTACTCTGCATCTTGTCGGCCTTTGCTGCCCCCTCTGTTAAGAGGACAGTTGAATTTAAGAAGGCAGAGCCTTTTCTTTTTTGTGCAGGAAGTATTTCACATTGCAGGTTCTGTGGTACACAAGTTGTGCACTAAGATGCCATCTTCTGGATGTTGGCAGTTGTACATGAATGTATTTTGACAGGAGATAGCCCAGGCACTGCCTCACAGTTAGCAAATAGTAAAAGATTCCCATAGTCTTCCTTATTTTTTCCTCACCCTTCTGGCAATCTATCTACTTTTAAAAGTTATTAATGTGTATATTGTTATTCAGCAAAACATATATTTATCTTCCTCCTCTACTTCTGTTTAAAGAAGAAACTGATTTTAAGAAACACTGAAGGGCTTTCTTTCCATCTGTACATGAGTGTGCGTGTAATTAGATACATCTTAAGAAGAATTAAATTAACTTGCTCTGGAAAAATGGTTCTTATCACAGTTCTGCTCCTTAAGAGTCCCCCAGCAGATGAAATAAATTACAAAATCTGATCAGAGACATACTGCAGATGCCATTTATATAGCTCCCCAGCAGTAAATGTATAAAATGAATGCAGCAAGTACATAGGTGTCAATGGGAATAGATATGTGCTGAAAATCCTCCACATCCCAGCCCAATAAAGATCTCCAACAGAGAAATTTGTGCAATTCATGCAAATGCACATCCACATCTCTTGTACAATTGGCCAGGGGAAGAGAGGGATATGCAGAAGATACGGATATTGACTTCTGTGTATATAACTGAATTGGAAATGGAGGCCCCGTCATATTCATATTGCAGTGCTCATCCAATCCTTCCCTCTTTTAATTCTACCTGAAAATCCTAACAGATTATTGACAGTTCCAAAAAGGATAGATAAACACTGTCTGCTGAGTTGCTCCCTTCTGCAGCTGTCATTACATTGCACTAGAATGGCTCCTAAATTAAAGAGCTTATAAGAGGGGTGGATTTTTGTGGGGGTTTTTTGAAACATGGAATAGAGCTAAGGAACACTTAACCCTTCAGGTCATGTTGAATTATAACTCCCAGCAATCACAGCCAGCACAATTGATGGTGAGGAATATTTGGAGATTTTGCACACAGATTCCCTATTTTTTATCTGTTTGACTGCGGCTATTGGCAGAATCACATAAACAGATCCAACACCATTGTGGAGGATAAAATTCATTTTAATTAGCTTGGGTGTGGGCTATCCTGCATAGTTATCTGATGGGCAATAGTACCTGGGAATAGGAAATTGATTTTATGAGTCTGATTGGACAGCTGTTGTTTCATTTGGGCCTAAAAGAAGTACAAGAGGAACTATCTGACTCTGAATGAAGGCCAGTGATGGAGAGTTTGTAATGCTCTGTCTGTGATGGTGAACCTATGCCACGCATGCCAGAAGTGGCACGCAGAGCCATCTCTCCAGGCACGCAAGCCATTGCCTGTTGCTCTTCCGGGTTCCGATGTGACAGCTAGCTGGTCTTCATGCACATGGGAGCACCTAAACTGGAAGAGCAGCCACCCGGTGTGTATGCGCACACTGGGAAAATGATCTTCTGGTTTCAAGCATGTACATGTGTGCCGGCATGCGTGCACTGGAAACCATAAGAACATCTTCCCAGCATGTGCATGCACACTGGGAGGCTGCTCTTCTGGTTTCCAGTGCTCCCATGTATGTAAAGACCAGTTGGCTGGTGCACCAGAACCTGGAAGAGGAAGAGGGAGGGAGGCGACATTTCCCTCCCAACTTTCTCTCACTGTCTGGGACTACGGAACCGGGTTGTCAGTGGGGATGTCCCACCACCCTGACGGGGACCAAGGGGACAGGAAGGTGGGAGGGTAGGGAGGCACAAGGAACCCTGAAAGTCCAGACAGAGCCGGCAGAGGATCCCTGCACATGGGTCTCATCCTTCCCCCACTGCTGACAGCTCCGGTGCCCCCCATCATCCCTTCCCCCCATCGCCCGGGCAAATTTTGACATTCAAATTTTGATACTCTTTGAGTTTCTGGTTTCATGCATGTGCACCAGCCAGCTGGTCTTCATGCCACATGCACACCAGAAACTGGAAGACCAGGTGGCTGGTGCACATGCATGCACCGGAAACCAGAAGATCATCTTCCTGGTGCATGCCTATGCGCCGGGCGGCTACTCTTCCATTTCCGGCACACATGCTCTCCCGTTTGGGCACTCGGTGCCGAAAAGATTTGCCAACACTGCTCTTTGTTCTGCATCTTGAATCAGTGTTGATTTCTGGCAACTGCTTGGACAGGTCCTTGCAGCTTTCTTGGCTAGATTTCAGAGAGGATTTGCTATTACCTGCTTCCCTAGCGTTGAGATAGAATGATTGCTTCAAGGTCATCCAAACTGGTTTTTTTCTATGTTCTATGTTTCCTAAAACTTGGGATCACTGATTTGCATGATTCCACACCTTTCTTTTTGGCATTTCAGCATGTTTGTTATATTATCTTTCCAAACAAACTCAAATTAATTTTAATTGGGGTTATATAGATGATTTACAATAAAGATCCATCACCGCTTATAGTTCAAGCATACTGCAATGCAGTTAACTTAACATGGAAGTTGAAGATTCTGATTTCCTGCTTGAGTGAGCCATAAAAAGATGCTCACTGAGTTGAGATTTGTATCATTAAATTGGGTTTTAATATTAGGCAAAAACATAGTCAATGAGAGTTTTAAAAATCAATATAATTCTTAAGCTCTAAAAATGGATGGGGCTGTCCTAGATCAATAAATAGCTCAGATGAGCCACTTCGTATGTGTAAACTGTTGAGATATATTCTGTGGAATGTAAAGGCTTAGGTTAATAAATATTGGAAGACCAGTTATAAAGGCTCAGGAGCACTAAAGTTAAAGAGAAAAGAGAGAGAAAGGCTGTAGGTTGTCAATATTGTTACAAGATATTGGAATTCATTTCATTTCACTTCACATATATCTGAAATATTCCTGAATTTCAACAGATAACATAAAACAGAATATCATGAAATAGAATGTAACACTTACTTCCAAAGGATTAAAGCTAGCTTTGGTTTGGCAATCACATACCTACTTTATTGAATTCATACATTTATACTTGGAACTTGCTTTTTGACCTCATTGTTTCTTCCCCAGAGTTGGGGAAATGTTGGTAGTCAAAATCCCATCCCAATTACAAGAGCAGGATTTTAGAGATGTGAGAACAAGTTTAACAAAATAACAGTTGGAAGGGACTTTGGAGGTCTTCTAGTTTAACCCTCAGAACCCATAATTTATGATCCTTTTCAGAGGGATCCTGTCATGACATCAGGATTATTTACCGTAATTTCTGAAAGATTCAGGAAATTTCCATTATTTTATTCTTTCTATATCTTTCCCTAACTGCAGATGGATAATTATTGTTTTAGTTCCATTTTTAGTAATGCCACATCTTAAGATCACAGAAGAGGTGCTGAGTCCAAGTTCAAATCAAATATTTTTTTTAAAAAATGTAATCAGAAGAGATAATTTAAGAAAGAGCAAAAGAAAAAAGTGGGGAAAAATGTTTGCGAATATTGAAACTATGACACCTGCATTTAGCTTTAGGTTGTTCCAGATGGCAGTCTAATATACAATGTATGTAGTAATACCATGGAATATCTATCTGAATGATATCATCCTTAAATCATCCCTTTTTATTCATCCCCCTTGGTCCATTTGTCGACAAATAGACAAATATTCTGGGTCCATTTGGAGACTGGACCCAGAAGCACAAATGTCCAATGCATGGATGCTTCTTAATAATTAAACTCCTATGTTTGTGCAGAAGTGTACACATACACATACAGTATGTGCATGCCCAACTATGGTCAGGGTTATGTTAATTCAGTGGCCTATCTCTTTAAAATGCTTTGCTAAATCAATAAGAAATATTTATTGCACAAGTAACTGCTTGCAAGGTTTAGATGGCTTTTTTAGAAGAAAGCCACCTGCTAGAATTCTGTGCAATATAGTACAGTATATAGTATAGTATGAAATATTTACTGTTTTTGTATTGATTATTTTCATAAAACAACATTGCTTTGATATCAGTAATGACTGTTCTCATCCTTCCTGTTCCTGTTTCCTGCCTTTTGATGTTTGTACAGAGATTTTGAGTGATGTGGTGGTAACACTCGCCTTCCACTCAGGTTAGAATTCAATCCTAAGTAGGAGCAGATGTTTCTCTCCTGGAGTGCAAAGAGAAAATATCTGCTGCAAACTCCATGTTGGCATCGGGAAGGGCATCTGTCCAGTAAATGCTCAGCTCCATCCAATCACCCCAACTCTACCCCAAATTAAGGGATTGCAGGGTAGTAAAAAAAGGGGGGAAATGTTTGTATAGAGGTTCTTTACATCTGATTCTGAACTTTCCTATATTCTGCCAGCTAGAATTTCAGAAGATCAAAATACCAAAGCACTTTTTAAAAACTAGCCTGTACCTCTTTTGTTCATCCTTTTTCAAGCTAGCAGACATATTTTATTGGGTGTGTACAGTACATACGTTAATGAACTATTATTCTGAAGGGACAACTTATTCACAGATTAATTTCTCTCTGTTGATCTCCAATTTCAAGATAAGGTTTCATGACAAGAATAGCTTATGTTACTAGAAAGCCCTGGAAAGCTTTATGGCTTAGGATACCATTAGCTTTAAGACATCTGATCCAGATGCCTTGCATTTTAATTTGCTTGAATACATTTTGACATGGGATATATGTGTGCAACCTAGAGTTTTCTAGCATGGAAATTAATAGCATTCATGTATAAATAAAGGAGTGGGGAGCATTAATAGGAGTCAGCTGCAAGATGGGCAGTTGGCTTTTGTTGACCCTTGCCTGATTCATTGCTGCCTTAGATACCACTTGATTCATACATCACACAAACGCAAGGTTTGCTTAGCCAAGGTTTAATAAATAAACCCAAATTGGCTGTGGTCACCTATTGCACTAAGCCATAAATTATGGTTTGTAAGCACAGTAGCTCTGTTCTCATAACCCAAACCCTACCCCATTGTCTTCCTGCCTCCATCAACAGCGCGGTTCTGTAACTTTGTCATCTTGGCCATCTTATTAGGACAGATTTCATTATCCTTTGCTTGGGTCAACCTTTCCCAATGTGGGTCTGTCCAGATATTTCATTTAATATTGTAGGCCAGTACAGAAATTGATAAGAAATTATGAGATGATAGGCTGAGATTTCTGGAGGGAAACAAAAAGGTGCTGTTTAAGGCAGACATCCACTACTGACTTCAATTTTATCTTCTTTTGATCTTAGGTTATTCCTTGCCATTGCACAGGCTAAGAGACTTGTCACTTAGAACTTGACACTTTATAATGAAAATCATATCACTAAAAGGGTATTTTTCACCGTTACTTTCAGATTGAATTCAGTACAGCATGGACTAAGGTTCCCTTTTTTAATGGCTCGAGAATACCATTTGCAAAATGCCACTTTCAAAATCTTGACCTCTTCACCCCAGAATGGTTTCCTTAGAGAATTATGGCATTGAAAACAAGGCCTGTCTAGAATTGAGGGAAAAAAGTGTTAGTGTCTAGATAAATTGGTCTATTATATTTGTCATCTTCAGAGCCTTCCTCCAATGGAACTTGCCAACTGAAATTATGCCCCAGGATCTATCATTTTATGGATTGTTAATTTGTTGACAGGCAGCAGGAATAAAATATTTCTTTTTCAGTGGAAAGAGGAAGGAAGCAGATTCTGTCATTTGTGTTGGGCAAAATGCTTTTTAATACATATAAATGATCCTAACCAAAAGGTTAACAGGTGGCCATGGTTGCAGATTCCATACAAATGTTTGCTTTTGAAAAACCAAAAGTCAAGGGGCTCCAAAAAGATCTCTGTAAACTGGGTGAGTATTAAAAAAAATGCAAATGAGGTTGTTTAAGACAGTCTAAAGTGATGGATAATGAGGTAAACAAAGCTGATGGGGGTCTGTGCTGTCTAGAATTAATCAGAAAAAATATCTTAAGAGTCATAGGGGATCCTCAGTGAAGATGTTGACTTAGTATGCAAAAGCTATAAGCCAAACAAATTCTATACGAAGATGTACAACTATGGAAGAATAATGAAATCTCCACAGTGGAGGAATGGATTGCAAAAATGTCAGAATTGGCAGAAATGGCAAAACTGATCTATTTGGTCAGAGAAAAAAACAACCAAAACTTTTCTGAAAGACTGGAAAAGTTATAGGGACTTTTGCTGAAAGAAGAAAATATATATATATATTTGAAGAGTAAAGATGTGGATTAAATAAAGTGCTAAAGGGACTTGTGCTATATCTAAGGGGAAGTCTGTAATTGTTGGAAAGATTGGAAGTCATTCATGTATTTCTTAACTTTAATTTTTTTTCTCTCTTTTTTGTTTCTTGTATTTATTTTCTTTCTTTCCTTTTTCCTTTCTATTTCTTTTGATATGTCTTTTATTCTGTGAAAAATATTTTTAGTATGTATGTGTGTGTGTGTTTCCTTTCTGTAGCACCTGGTTTACTGCTTCCCTTTGGCCCTTCAGCCCCATCCCAGGAGCCATTCGGGCAGTTGTTTTCACAACAAACTATTTCCAGTCAAATATATTTGCTTTCTATTTTGCTGAGAAAGAAATAATAATAA
>JANHFM010001660.1:111445-131588 GCA_032468115.1 Grayia smithii | reverse complement strand
ATGTGGATTTGAGGGGTTTAAAGTGGCTGATGTTGCAGATGTGGTTTGGTTTTTGTTTTGTGGTCGTGTATCGTCATTGGTGTGGGTTCTGACTTGCTTTTTGAGTGGCTGTGTGGTGGTGGCATCATGTGATATTATCATGAGTTTATGTTCGGTGTAATTTTTGGTAGTTGGGACTCGTTTGTCAATTAGGGTGGGTTTCCAAATGGCTGGTAGGCAAGAGGTATCATCTCGTTTATTCATCCTGTGGGGGCGTTATTTTGTGTTTTTTTTTAATTACCTGCTTGGTCAAATATGTTTTTCTTCTTATGTCATCATTGCTCTGGGCATGTTTTCTGTTACTTCATCTTCTGGACCTCCTTGATAAGGAGGTCCCATGGATCAGGTCCCATGGATCAGTGACTAGAGACTCTTGAACAATCTTGGCAAATGCTCCCAACAATATGTTATTTCTAGTATCGAGTTTAAGAATTAGAAAGGAACAGGATCCATTAAACATCTAAGGCAAAGCAGTTGAATAGTTTCTTTTTCCCTATGGAGGTTACTGGCATCAATTAAATCCATGTAAACAGAGAGAATGATTTGGCTATGAGAAGGAATTCTTTTTCATATGGCTATTATTGTTTGACATGTAGCAAAAGAAATATATTCAGCTGCCTCTCCAGAGCCAGCTAAGTTTATCCACACAAGTAGTTAGTTATGTATGAGTTTTATTTCAGCTAAGTATTTTTGACATGAGGGTACTAAAATATCCACTGCTATGCAGTTTATGCAAAACAAATGTTAGCAGCTGTTACAGTTTTAAAAAACAACAATGAAAGAACTTAATATGACATTTATTATGCCATTAATATAATCTTTATCATGTAATAATCATGTTTCTTATGTTTTTATTTTTTCTGTGCTTTTCTGAAGTATTTTAAGACATCTTGTAAGTGTGCTCTGAATTACCATAAAATATGCAGACTGTTAATTATTGGTTTTAAATGAGCAGAGAGATTAAGTGTACATCAAATTAAGTTTGCTTAGAATTTTTTTTTAAATTCCATTTATACCCCGCCCTTCTCCGGAGACTCAGAGCAGCCTACAACTTTGAGCACAACTTAATGTGCTCAGCAAATCCCTTCATTCTTTGTATATGCCTGCTTATTAGGGCTTAAATTCGTTAAAGCCAAAAGTTTATATTCACAAAGGTTACTAGTAACTTAATTCAGAAATATTGTCATCTATATTTGAAAGAGTTTTATTTTGTAAGTTGATTTCTAGCCTTCTCTGTATACATTCTGAATGTCTTTGTAGGTGCTGATATATTGAAGCTGACAAGAGAAGATCTGGTACAAATTTGTGGTCCTGCTGATGGAATTCGGCTTTACAATGCACTTAAATCAAGGTAAATAGTTCGTTGTTGTTGTTTTTTAACGGCCGAGAGAAAAGCACATCAAACAACTTCAAAAGGAAGAAGAAAAAGGCATGAGCGTGATCTCCAATGCTCCCAGCACCGTCGCTATAAAATAAATGGTGCCCAAATGCCTCAGCACTGTCCCAGGCTGCAGCTAGCCTTCAGAGCTTGCCAGAATCCTCAGGCAGAGGCTCCAGAATCGCTTCCCTCTCAGAAGCACGGAGCTTGAATCGCCAAGGCGATCAAATCCTCCGTCAGCTGCCAAACAGCTGAAATCAATTAAGGAGGCAGCGGTGGTGGCAGCTATGCCAGCGAGGCTGGGGGAGCTCACTTGCACACCAGGAGGCTGTTACAGGGCTAGGGAAAGTGCCAAGGAAAGAAAAAAAACAAAAAACCTTCGCTCCACTAATAAAAGGAAAAAAAGGGAGCCTGCACTAACCCAACATGAAAAAACAATCACCCTGTAACACACAAACAGAACTGGAACCAGACTGGAGCCCCAGAGCCGGTTGTCCAGATAACATAAAAGACAAGTCAGCAAGAAAAAAAGGTTAAAAGGAAGAAAGAAATAGAAATAAAGGAATCCTACTGTATAAGCCAAATAGCACACGTTCTCCTCAACTCAACTGAGTGAAACGAACTGGCAGTTGGAGTGCAGAGGAAGCATGGCTAGGATTTAAAATTGGCACTCAGTTCTCCAGCTACGCTGAGGAAATTACCCATACAAGGAGTCCTCAGGAAGCGTGCTGGAGAATATCCATGGATTTTATTGTGGAACTACCAAAAAGCAATGGAAACAGTGATTTGGACAATCACAGATTTGTTCTCCAAACAAGTACATTTCATACCCTATCCCAAGAGCCCCTCGGCTAAGACTCTTGCTAAACTGTTTATACAACATGTCTACAGGCTACATGGAGTCCCTGAGTGCATAATCTCCAATTGCGGAGTCCAGTTCACCTCCCAGTTTTGGCAGGAGTTCCTAAAATTAATTGGCCAGGGGTTAAGCTCCGCCCATCATCTGCAAACGAATGGGGCTTGTGAGAGAGCCAACTCGGTTGTGGAACAATATCTTCATTGCTACATTAACTACCAACAAGATGATTGGTCAGACCTCTTACCGTTCACCGAAGTGGCTTAAAATAACTCTGTACATAGTAGTACTGGATTTACCCCGTTTAAAGTAGTGTTTGGGCAGGACTTTGTATTTATCCCAGAATTGCCCCAAGAGAAGCTCCAAATACCCTCCTTACTTGAATGGATCAACCAACTTCAGTCTACTTGGCCAGTAGCACGCAAGGCACTGGACGACGCTCACAAAGCACACAAAAAACAAGCAGAAACAACAAGAAATGAGCGGTTCCAAAACCATATCAAGTTGGCGACAAGTATGGTTCCAAAACCATATCAAGTTGGCGACAAGGTTTTTCTATCTACCAAGTATATACGAACCACTCAGAAATAAAAAAAGCTTGGGCCAAAATATGTCAGTCCTTTCCCCATTGTGCGCATAGTTAATCCCATTACTGTTCAGCTTGACTTACCCAAAACCCTTTGAAGAATCCACCCTGTGTTTCACGTCAGTCTATTAAAACCAAAAATTACATCTTCCCTTCGACCCAACCAACCATCCCCTCCAGTACCTCTTCTCATTGAGGGAGAACAACATTTCAAAATCAGAGAAATTCTGGACTCTAGAAAACACAAAGGCAAAATCCAATATCTCATGGCATGGAAACATTTTCCTCCCACTCAATCGGAGTGGGTGCATGAACGTGATGTCAAAGCCCCTAGACTTTTGGAAAAATTTCACAGTAAATACCCCGAGAAACCATGACTTCTTATACTTTTCCCCCTGCATACTATTCATGCTTTTGTGTGTGTGTGTGTGTGTGTGTGTGTTGTCTTGTGTTGTTTTATGTCTTTTACTTTAGGACTGATGTCCCTTCTGCAGGAGGGCCAAATGTCAGCCTCAAGATGCTTGCTACACTTCGGCTGCCATGGAATGGGAGGGGAGAGGTGCAATGGGATTTGGGAGGGGGGAAGTGTGCTGGAGAAGTCTCTCACAAGAAGAAAATCTTAATGTTTTGCTCGAATTCTACAGAACTCTGATAAGGCAAGGTTAATTGCTTTGGCATACCAACGAGAGGGGGCCTCTTAAGGGAAAGGGCCCATATGACACCTGGAGCTGTTCTGGATTGGACAATTGCCCTGGGGTGATATAGGGGTGGGAAAAAGGGATTGTTTTAATATGTGCTTTTCACGCCTTTTGCTTCAGACTTTGCTTTTCTTTTTGTTGCATTCAGTTCATACTCTATAAAAGTACCTTTTCTCTAAAGCCATGGAGTTGGGGGTTTTCTTTCTTGAGTATTGAATGGAGGCATACCTGACAGTGCTGGAATTTCTAGTATGTAAACACTATTGAAACAGCAACGTCTACGCTGGCTTGGGCATGTTATGAGATTGGCTGATGGTCAGATTCCAAAAGATCTCCTGTATGGAGAATTAGTGTAGGGAAAGCACCTCAGAGGGAGACCGCAGCTGCAATATAAGGATATCTGCAAGAGGGATCTAAAGTCTTTGGGAATGGACATTAACAACAGGGAAAACTTGACCTCTGATCATTCAGCTTGGAGGCTAAAGACGCAGCATGGCCTTCTCCAATTCGAAGAGACACTTGTTCGGCAGGCTGAGGCAAAGAGGCAATTCTGGAACCAGCGAAATCTGTGGCAGGGGACAAAATGTATCTGCCCTCAGTGTGAAAGGGATTGCCACTCTCAAATTGGCCTTTTTAGTCACACCAGATGTTGTTTTAGGACCTCTTTCCAGAGCATGATACCATAGTCTTTTGAGACTGACGGTTGCCAATGATGTTATGTTATATAGCTATATATATGTACATATTCAAAAGTATCTGTTAAATTTAGTAGAGCTTAGTGTCTTGTATGATTGAAATTGTAAGATAAAATTCTGAGATTGTATTCTGCTGGCTGGGAGACTAAAGAATCATCCTATAACTGAGGACACCTCTAGTGGAACTGAATTTTCATTGAAAATTAAAGTCTTTTCCATTGGAATCAAAAAAATAGAAAAGATCAACAAAAAACCCACAAAACATTGTGGTGTCACCACAACAAAGCATGGGCTATGATGTAACAGCATACTTTTTTTTGCCTTTGAGTTCAGTATTTGACTAAGTAGTTTCTATAGGTTTTTTATTTTTTGGGATGTGGTTTACATTGCCTCCTTCCTAGGGCAGAGTGACTGGCCTGAAGACACACAGCTGGCATTGTGCTTAGGGTGAGACTAGATCTCACTGCTTCATTTCTAGCCTGATGCATTGATGACTATACCAAGCTGATTCAGATTTTTTTCTGCTAAAGCATCCTGTTATCTGGGTGGAATTTAATGCAACAAGAGAGCTCTGGAACACAGTATTTATGTGAAATCAGTTCAGCAAATCATATAAAAGATGAATTTTTGCAAATTACTCAGTTGAGAAGACTGCTTTGATTTTTTCCCTTTGTAATCTTCCAATATTAATTTTTTCCTCAGTTAAACTGTCATTTAAAAAAAAAAATCTTGTTGTTTGGATTAAAAATATCATTTTTTTGCAGAATTTTAAAAATCCCCTTCTTTTATCTTTTAAAATACATGTTATAGAAGTCACCAAGCTAAACCTGCCTGAAATGTAGTGGGTGCCATGGGAGCAAGAGAAGGGAAGAAAGTTGAAAGCAGTGTTCTCTTGCGAAACAAGCTCTTCCCTTTTGTATGTAGATAAGATGTAGAACTTGTATTGCAACATAGTGCAAGATTCTGCAGATGCCACTGCTGATGTCAAAAAACTGAGCCACATCAGCTCTGCTTAGGTGGCAGAAGTCGAAGAAATATCACAGCTGCAGCATAAGCTACACTGGAAAGCTGAAAAATCACGCCAGATGATGCAGTGTGGCAAACTCTTCTGTAGTGTTGCCAAAGAAAAAAGGAGGAAAAAAAAATTCCATACGGACATGCTTAGGAAACGATCAGGAGCCAGTGTGATTTTACTTTAGAAAATTGTCTTGTTCCTTTTATAAATTTGCAACTATAAACTGTCCATGTTTGCTTACATATTACATACCGTCTATCTTTATGCATTATTTGACCCGACTTTATACACCATACTAAATCTCAAACTCTGGGTGAGCCGATTTCCCAGTATTGAAGAAAATTCACTCCCCGAATCCTAGAAGACTTATTGATTTACCCATTAATCGTTCCAAGCAGCTATGGATCAGGTTTTTAATTTAAAATTGGACTCTGAGGAGGGTGAGCCTAGATGTCACTGAATCCCTCCTGTCAATTCAATGCTTTTAGAGCAAAACCTGACCGCGATGACGTCCCCAGAGCGCTATCCCTTTAAATCACTTACCGCGCCTTCAAGGCCACCGTTTTTCAACCCTAAGCCCCGCCTACGGCTGCGGGCTCCTCCGTTCCGGAAGTGCCACGTGTACCGAGTGCGCCTGCGCGGCCTTCGGTTACTTTCTTCCGGTGTGAAGAGCAGGGCCTCCCCTCCTGGGCTTGGCGTCGGAGCAAGACTCAGAGACGCCCGCGAAGCGATCTTCTTGCTTGCCGCTATGGCCCAGCCGGGAAGGCCCGCGTATAATAGTCTTACGAGAGCCGCCCATCCGCCGCCGCCGCAGCAGCCGTACAGCAATGGTGAGTAAAGCCGGCCGCACCCCGGATCATGTTAGGGGGCTACTGGCTTCTCTAAAGGGGGCTTGAATGTTGGGTGTCTGTGGCTCCTTCTGGGCTGGAGGACAGTCATATGTCACGCCGCGGAGGGGCAGGGCGGCCGGGAGCGCGGAGGATCCGTGTACGTGGCGGCCGTATGCCGACCCCCTTCGGTTGTCGCCCCTCGCGGAGCTGAATGGCACTTCGAGCAGAAGTGGAAGCAAAAGCAAAAGGGCTTTTTGCTAGGCGGGTTCCTCTGGTTTCCAATCAACGGGGCCTTGGCTTCCCTTCGCGATTGCACCCGTGCTTGGAAGCCGTCTGAGTGTGATAGGGAGGTCCTGGGAGAAAGGACTAGTTTCAGCAGTGGCATCCGCACTCCTTGGTAGCAGCTATGGAGCATTTTCTTATCGTTCTTGGGGGCGAGACGGCCCTGTATCACTCCCTGGCGATGCACGTAACGATGAAACGCCTGCCGCTTGAGAGTATTTCCCGGAATTTAACACGAAGACACGGGAAGCGGCTCCCAGAGGGAGAAATAGGTTCATCTGGGTAGCAGAATATATATTCATATATATATATATATATATGAATAGGTTTTGTGGCGTGCAACTATTGACGCTGTCTGAGAAGAGGGTTATGTCTTTAGAAAACGGGATGGTTTGCAATGCTCCGAAAGTCCCCAAATGTTTTGTGTTCTGTACAATTAATTGATCAATTAGCCTTTTGAGACGGCTTCCCAGCTGAGCATTCTTCGGCAAAAAAAATACCCTACAGTTATAAAAAAAAAAAAGGAAAGAAAGCACTGTTGTGAAGAGAATTGCATACAGAATGGATGCTGCTTGCTTTCTGGGATCTGTGGGTGTAAAGAATGCCATGTATCATTCAAATCCTCCTGGTTTAAGGAGTTCATTATGCTGGTATAATCAGAAAATCTCTCAGCTGACTAGTTGCTCAATTTCTCCTCCTCTCTCAAAGCTGTCAGATGAGGCTGGTTGAGGAACTGTGTAAACTATGTCTCATTTGTGTGCGTACCTGTGTGGTGTTCTGGTAAAAATAGAGCAATAGCCAACCTTTAGCTGTGTTTCACTGTATAGTTTCACTGTATAGTTTCATTGGATGTTGACAGTAATTAGTATTCTATTTTTTTTTAAGATTGTAGGTCTAGGAAGAGAATCAAGTTGTATTAGTACTTACAGGAGTTGTACAAATTTTGTTTCTGAAAAGATTGAAACTGTGGTTCCATAAGTTATGTTTCTGTAATACAGAACTTTGTCCTTTCCCCTTTACTACACCGATTTGGAGTTAATGATCATAGGTTACATTATGTGAGTTTCCTATTTACATGTGAAGTGTAGAATTTTAGATCAACATGGGCATCCTGAATTATAAAGTGATAGTGACCCAAAGTTAGCCAGAAATGACATGATTGTTTATTGCAACAGGATCTTATGCTGGAACTGGTGGGCAACAAATGGAGATGTTGAAAGAATGCAAGCCAGTGGTATTGTTTAGTGTGTTGCAACCTGATTTAGGAAGAGTAGCATTGGGCCTCAAGATTTTTGATATCTTGCAAATCAGTCAAGGACATATAGGCATGCTGTGTGATTTTAAATCAGTATGTTTGGTTTTGATGCAAATCACAGTACAGATAGTCCATGACTTAAAATTCGAGCTGAAGTTTAGCTATACTACCCGTTATCAAAACTATTTATACCTTTGGCTAAAGGAAGCAGTGAATCCCATTTTAACTATGCATTATGTAAAATATACTTTGTTTTAACAATCCTGAATTCTCAACATATTTAGTTTCAATAAGTAACTCTGAATCCCGATGTTGAAAGAAAAAACTTATTCCATCCGTATTTTCCATACCATGCATAATTTTATATTCTATCATATTACCTCTCTTTACTTCAAATGAAAAAGCCCCAGATGCTCCAGTTAGTCCTTGACTTACAATCACAATTGAACCCAAAATTTATCTTGCTAAGCAAGACAGTGAGAGAAGCAAGTAAGAAGTGAGTTTTTCCCCATTTTAAAACCTTTCTTTTTGATAAAAGAGCATTCTTATATCAACTGGTCACCTAGTATCTTCTGTATGTACATTGTTCTATTTAAAACAGCAGCTTACTCAGAATTACTGCCTTTATTGCCGCAGAAGCTGCACAAGATTTTGGGTAACCACAAACCACATTCAGAATTCTGGGCAAGAGAGTCAAATGAGTCTTGGGATATTTTATAAGCTAAAAATACATATATTTAATCAATTAAAATATAAAGAATTACTTCTCCACCAATGTTTCAAGCCTGGTATACCATTACCTTTCTGCTTTTCCAATCCAGTAGTGGCAGTGTTCATTGTCTGTTTGAAGACTGTATTTCACTAATATTATTTAAAGGAATCACATTTCTGTAGCTCCATAAAACTGAAAATAAGACCTGATATCCTGTGTAAAAAGGAAGAGGAAATGGAATTAGGCATTGTATGTAGCAGAAATTCCAATCTGTGATTTTCTGAGCATCAGAGAAAATTTTAAGTCATAATTGTATTTGCATTGATGCTGAATATTGCTTTGGAAAACTAAAGTGTTACAAAGAAACATAATTAGAATTTTAATTTGTTTCTGAAGTAATAGGAAAATTTATGTTCACGCTGCCTTGCAATTAGCCATTTTCTATGTAGAGAAATGGGTTTTGATCCTGAAAATTCTATGGGAATTGTTATATGGAATGATGGGAACATTTAAGCTTTTATACTTCCCCCAAAGGAGATGTCCTCTATACTTGTTATATAATTTGATGCTGTATTTAGTTACACAGGCATAGCACATTTTAGAATCTGATGTTTGAATTGTCACAGTGTGACCAGTATTCGTCCCTCCACAAAAGGCATTTGTCATTGTGATTTGCCACAGTTCTGAAAAACTAGAAATTTTGCTATGGTGCCCCCTATTTTGTGATTTCAAGGCAATTTCAGTTAGATATGCCTCTTTGTGTTTTAAATCTATTTCTAGTAGTTATTTTTCATATAGGTCCTATTGAATTTAAACCTGTCCATACTGTACGTATTCTATAGGTTCTTATTTTGGCTGATTTAATTCTAATGGCTTTTGGTCAGATGAGTTTGATTACCTTGTGATATAAATCCATAGTCAGGAACATTATATTTAATGACTTTAAATCAGCTTATTCACTAGTAGTTCTTAATAAAATTACAGGTGGTCCTCAACCTAGGACCACAAATGAGTCAAAAATTTATGTTGCTAAGTGAAACATTTGTTAAGTGAGTTTTTCTTCATTTTATGACCTTTGTTGCCATAGTTGTTAATTGAATCACTTCAGTTGATAAGTTACTAACCCGGTTGCTAAGTGAATCTGGCTTCTCCATTGACTTTGCTTGTCAGAAGGTCATAAAAGGTGATCACACGACCTTGGGACATAGCAATGGTCATAAGTATGAACCAACTGCCAAGCATCTGAATTTTGATCACATGATCTTGGGAGTCCTGCAAAGGTCATAACTGAAAAATGGTCATAAGTCACATTTTTCTGGACCGTTGTAATTTTAAACAGTCACTAAATGAACTGTTGTAAGTCAAAGACTACCTGTACTTGTATATTCTTTGATATAACTTTGAATGAACAGTCTTAAGAATTCTGAGAAAGGTAGGTTCAGTTTTAGAAAATGTGTACTTATTCAGAAAATTCAGATTTTGATAAAATGATTTGTCTTTCCTATAGTTGAGAAACTATATTAAAACTTTCCCAAAGGTAGGATTAATTGTCTGTTGATATTATTAATTTGTATTAAATATAGCTTTGGATAAGGAACTTAGTCCTCAAATCCTTGAAACTGCAGTCATGTGCTCTGTTCTCTTATTGCTTTGTTTTGTATTCTTTCCTCCATTCTTTTCATAGATTCTTTATTGTACAAATTATACTCCCATCTCATATTCACTATTCATTAACTTTCTTAGTCATTGCACTTTTATTGAGAAATCTAATTAACAAGCCTGTTAACATGTCTTGCTTCTACTGTATATTAGAAAGAATAGTATATTATAAGAAGTTATGGTCTTCATTTTGTGTTTGTGTTAATTTTTTAAAAAAACTTGTACAATCTCATTTGAAACTTGACTTTTTAAGTTAAATTTCATCCATCATTTTTATCCATTCTTATTCATCGTTTCACTTTGGCTTCCATGTTTGCTATGCATTGACAGTTGCAGTTATTGATATTGGAGCTAGGTGTATACTGAGTGGCTCTTGCATGGAGAATATGAGGGCAGGACATGTTGCAGTGGGAAAGCACTGAATGTCTAGGTGGGGGAGACGGGATCCCTTTGTTCTACCACAGCTGGACCCAGCTGTTGCCCTGCAGTTGGCTTACAGATCCTACCACTGCCTCCCTCTGCAAAGTCTTTCCCTGAGGCACCTTGGGAGAATGAGAGCACAAGTCCAACACTGCTAGAGCCTGCTCTGCCCACTGTTTGCTGCGACCCCTCCTAACAATAGGGTGAAAAGCATCTGCATCTACAGGGAGTAGACCAAGACACAGCTGCACCCATAGCCTTAGATTGATGTAAATTGCAGGCAGGGACAGGACCTGCTTCCACGGCCACTACTACTGTTTGAAGTGGTTGATGATGCTTTAGTGTGAGGCTAAAAGTGCAGCTGCCTGTACACGTGGCCTACTTGAAGCTGCCACACAATATGTTTGCCTACTTCCTGTTGTCCCTGGGTGTGAGGTGGGGACCCATCAGTTTGAGACTCTTGTTTCAAATTGCAGAAAATTTGACTAAATACCTAATATGTACTTTTTCATACAGTGGAAGAGAGATAAACTTTAAAGGAGCAAAACATGAGCTGATCTCCATGTACAAGAACTATGGAGAATAATGTTCCTTCCCTCAGTCTTACTATCTTTTGCAAAAGCAGATTAATTTTATCTGGTTATCATCCAGAGCTTGCTATATAAATTGTTTGGCCAATTATATAGCGTTGAAGACATGCATATGATTTGATTAGTTGAATAGTTTTTAATCAGACTTAATTTGGGGATCCAGAGCAGCTTTTGAAATGACTTGGATTTAAAATCAGATTGAAAAATGTAAAAGTGTTAGGACAGAAAAAGAGATCAAGCTAAAGATAGTCTTTTAAATGTTTATGTTCAAGTATAGAACATTATTAAAAATACATATGATTGAAATAAATTGACTTGATCCTGGTTGAGTTTGTATAACTTGTGACAAATAAGGAAAGATGTGGGAGGGGTTTTTTTCTTCCTTATGTGGGAAAATATTCCCATCCTGTTAATCTCACCTTCTGCATTAATATTTATTTTCCCGAATCTTCTTTTGGAGGAAAAGATTACTTTTTGTTACTTTTTATTGACAAAGGGTTAAACAACCACTTTTTTGTCATTCTTTTGATAAAATATAGAAATCCTGTGGGAAATAACAGCACATGCTGTTGAAAAATATACCTAGTTGGGCATGGCAAAGAAGGTGGCTGATGTATTTCTTTCTGTCAGTCCCTTCCCTGAGGTCTTGTAATACCATCATGCTTCCAGCTTTTCCTACTAGGTGCAGATAATTGTTATCTATTTTCAGGTAATAGTTATTCTGTTGACAAAAATGCATGCTTTTTAAAATTATATAATTTACTGTATTGCTGAGATTGATGGTGCTCATGGGTAGCTATACTTCATTCGGAATATTTTTTTTTATTATCCAGCATTTCCCTATGACTTCTTTTAAGCCATTGCTAAAGAGAGGGTTTGTACAGTTGTGGAGTTGTCGGGATGCACTTAGACCTCTTAAGTATCTTGACCTTTTATTATGGAATTACAGATAGTAATAAAGCTGTGGGATTTCTGAGTAATTTGGCAGTTTGTAAAGCCAAATAAAGTTAGTGGTTGGCCTTATTCGCTTTATTTCAACTACTGAAATAACCTAAGGTTTCTCAACAAAAATGTTTCTCATTTATTAATTGAAAATGTCTTCCTCTAGGTCCTGTGCCAGGCTCATTGGTGAATTCATCACACTTATCAGATGGACAGGGACATAACTCTTTGATCCCAAATATGTATACTCAGCAAATTGCAACAAAGAATCCTCTGCATGCCACCCCCGGACAATATAGCCATGGTACATCTTGGAATATACCTTCTGGTCAAACTCTTAATAGAACCCCAATGGGATCTTCTCTGACAGCATCACAGCCAAGTCCTGTTGCCCAAATGCCTTCTTCGTTGCAGAACTCAACTGCTATATCAACTTCTGATGGTAGTTTTTATTCTGGAAGTAATCTCTCAGCTAATTCAAACTGGCAATATGTGCAGAATCCTTTGACTCAACCTAATCTAGTATCTCAGCCAAATCATTTTGCTCACACGGTAACTTCACCGTTGTTGCCATCAGGGAATACGAATTTGCCCACAAACTATCATTATGTTCCTTCTGCTGGAGGTCCTCTAGTTCAAAACACCTATACAAGGCAAGGTAAGAAAAAGGAAGCAATTCTCAGACTATATAATTATATCCCATGTAGGGAAAAATTCTAGATATTTTTCATCCCAGGTATTCATGATATGCTTATGAATGTGAAAATGAGGATTGTATAAATGGGCTTGTACTAAAATAATGGGATTCCCTCAGTCTCCTCCTCCTCCTCCTGTACAACTTCTAAGATTCCACAAATTTGTGTCAGAGGGATTCCCCTTTCACGTCAGAGTTGGAAAACCAGTTTAGCCTCTTTGAAATGCTATGCTGGCTGATGGTACTGCAAGTTGTAATTTAGTTACAGTATTCAGCAGCATCAACCAGCATATCCAAAGATAAAGAATATATCTGGAGGGTTCCAGATTCCTCAGTCCTGTAGGCTAAACAAATAAGATTTCATACCCTAATTAGCTATAATGTTCCATTTCATTAGCAATAATAAATTTTCTTGCTATTTAATGTGAATCATTAGCTGGCAGCTGATTTGTTTAGTGAATTTTCAGCTCTCTGAAAATTCTGGGTGCTAAGAAATTTATAGTAGAACTGTGTGGCATGGGAGAATATAATATATAGATGGGCTATAATATGAACTTGCAAGTACAGTTAGTCTTCAACTTACGACCACGACTGAGCCCGAAATTTCTGTTGTTACATTTTGCCCCATTTAATGACTTTTCTTGCCACAGTTGTTAAGTGAATCACTGCGGCTGATAAGTTAGTTACCCAGTCGTTAAGGGAATCTGATTTCCCCATTGACTTTGCTTGTCAGAAGCTCACAAAAGGTGATCACATCACAGCAACTGTCATAAATATGAACTGGTTGCCAAGTGTCTGAATTTTGATCACATGATCATGGGGAAGCTGCAAAGGTCATAACTGTGAAAAGTGGTCATAAGTAACACTTTTCAGTGCCGTTGTAACTTTGAACAGTCACTTTGAACTGTTGTAAGTTGAGGACTACCTGTGTTGATTCTGTCTTGCCACGCACGGATAAGTAGTGCTGATGTGATGAGAAAAAGGGTAGATGTAGCGAATATTCTAGCCCTGCTGTAGAATAGATACTGGCCTGTGTTGCTGTGTGTTCAGTTCTTGTTGAATGTTCTGTACTTCTTGTCTCTGTCTATAAAACGATATGATACACTTATATCAGGGGTGGGTTCTACCCACCTTCGCTACCGGTTCTCTTTGTGCACGTGCATGTGCGCGCGAAATTTGCGTGCGCGCGCAAGCGAAGCAAGCGCACGCGCAAGCGAAGCAAGCACGCGTGCATAAACCGCGCTACCGCGCATGCGCAGAAGCTTTATTTTAAGAAAAATAACCGAAAAAGCACTCTGCGCATGCGCAGAGAGCTAATTTCACCGATTTTTTAAAAAAAAGGTGAGTTGGGGCGCGCGGGTGGGCCCGGGTCCGGGACGCTGCAAACCGGTTCGGTGACATCACAGCGTCCACTACCTATTCGCGCGAACCGGACCGAACCGGGGGCAACCCACCACTGCTTTACAGGTGAATGAGTTCCCTTTCTCTTCACTGTAACTTCCACTTTCCCATTGCTAAGAAGAGTTAAGTAAAGTTCCAATATGACTGATTAATGTAAGTTTATTGTATCAGGCTAGCTTCATTAGCTGTAGTCCTCCTTTTTAAAGAATCTTTTCATTTAATTTGCTTAGTACCAACTGATGGATTTCCTTTATGTGACAATCTATATATCAGTTACACTTTTACTTAATTATCCAAAACATGAACAATTAACCTTGTGCAATACCTATAGCAGAGATCATTTCAGTTTTGAAGGTGACGATAAAATGACACTTTGTCTACACTTTGATTTATGAATCTTATAGTAGATGTTATTTCAAAGTGCTTCCCGCTCCCCAATTTTATTCTTTGTACCTCTATGCTCAGTTTGATTCTGTTGTTAAAAGTTTATTTTTAGAAAAAAATACTTTCCCCCTTACTGCTTTTCATGTTCCTTTGAATCAGAATTGTATTTTTACATTTCCCTATAAAACATTTTTAAAAGGACTAAGAATCCACTCTTCAGTCAAAGGAATAGGTATGATGAACATATGTAACACTAAACATAAGAGACAATAAGAGGTTGTGCTGCTGAAACTCAAGAATACATATCAAACCCTTACAGAAGAAACAGGCTATGACTTTTCACAATGGAAAAAGACATTTCAGGAATGTCAGAGGGAATGAATTTATTAGATTTCATTATCTAAATACTAATATTCAGCATGAGAATAAACAAGACAGGTTTCAACTAGTAGTATAAAAGAATTTGAGAGAGAAGTAGAAAGACAAATTATATTGATGTTTATTATTGCCTATCTAACAAAGATACAGATGCAAAAAATTATAATGGAAATGATGCTTTTCAAAACAGTTAATGCACACTAGAAAAAAAAATCAGTATCTTAGACAAAAATCAGTGTGCTCAAATTTGAAGATTATAATTTGGGAAAGCTAAGCAAAGAATACCGTTGGCTCATGTGGTAACTTATTATTTAATTTAAAATTAAAGACCTTTAAGGTTATGGATTTCTTTAAAAAGATAACAAAAATGTGAATTTTAATAATGTAAGAGTGTGAGAAAATTAAATGAATACTTTTTCCATCACAGGACAAGATCCTTTAAATAATGGTTTAAATCTCATTTGCCCTCATTTTCTAGGTTCATACAATATTCTGTATCATAAACTACTAAACTAAACTGGACCATTTCATCTACCGGCACCTGTAGCTGTTTTTTCCACTGCCTACTCTTTCACCACCTGGCATATACTGCAGTGGAACTTTATGTGCTGTGAGTCCCTCTTGCAGGACTGGCCATCCTGTTTATGCAAGACCTTCCTTGATGATGGGTTTTGGGACCCCGAGAAGTGGCATGCTTCAAAGCGGGGTTTGAAGGGGTTTTTGTGGGGGTTTTTAATAAGGGTTTTAAGGGGATCTGGGAGGGGGAAGACTCAAAGGATCCGGGCAGGGCTTGGGGGAGTTCTGTCCAGACAGCAGTCCAGGCCGTCGGATAGTCATGGGGGAGGGGTTGTGGGGAAGGGGCTCCAAGGGTGAAGGGTCTTCCTATTCTGGTGGTGGTTGAGAGGGGCAGAAGGGGTGGGAGCAGAGGGCCTTAGGGTACTGGGGGAACGTGCCCCTGCTGTGTCCAAGCAGTGGTCTGTTCTGGCCCTCATTGCTCTTCCTGCTTCCCTGGGAGTATGGGATTGCAGGACCCTGGGCTCCGGTTGGTGTACTTTAATGCCAGATCTGTGGTGAACAATGCTCCCCTCGTCCAAGAACTCATCGACGAGGATGCGGACCTGGCTTGCATTATGGAGACCTGGTTGGGCCAAGAGGGAGGAGTTCCTCTCTCTGAATTATGCCCACCAGGCTTCCGAGTGTTTCACCAGCCATGGGCCCAGTGGAGGGGTGGCGGTGGTTGTTAGGCAGAGACTTTGTCCAAGGGAGGCCACTGTCCCTCAGATAGGTGGGTGTGAGTCCCTCCTCTTGAAATGGGATCCTGGAGTTCAGTTGGGCCTGTTGATCACGTACCTGTCTCCCAGCTGTGTGTCATCGGCCCTGCCCGCGCTGCTCGATGTCCTGACCAAATTAGCAGTTGAGTTCCTTAAGCTTGTGATCTTGGGGGACTTTAACCTGCTTTCTATCAGCAAGATGTCTGAGCTAGCTTGGGAGTTCATGGCTTCCATGACGGCCATGAACCTGACTCAGGTAATTCAGGATCCGACCCATAGTGGAGGACACACACTGGACCTGATTTTTATCTCTGGGCAGTGGATAAATGATTTGGGTAGGGGGGTGCTATCCATTCAACCCCTGTCATGGTCCGATCATTTCCTCCTTAGGCTAGACTTTCAGTCCGCCACCCCCTGCCGCTGGGAGGCAGAACCAGTGAGATTGTTCCACCCCAGGTGCCTGATGGACCCTGAGAGGTTCCAGATGGACCTTGGGACATTTCCTGCTTCCCTGACCCACGACTTAGCCGAGGCTCTAGCGGCGGCCTGGGAGAGGGCGGCTGCTGGAGCTTTGGACTGAGTTTTGCCTCTGAGGCCTCTGACCCAGTGCAGATCCCGGGTGGCTCCCTGGTTTACCGAGGAGCTCCAGGAGATGAAACACCGGAAAAGACACCTAGAGGACTGTTGGAGGTCCACCCAATCCGAATCTGATCAAACACTGCTAAGAACTCATATTAAGTCTTATCTAGTGGCGATGGGAGTGGTGAAACATGACTATTTCTCCACTCTCATTGCATCCGCAGATAACCGGCCAGCTGCCCTGTTTAGAGTGACCCACTCTCTACTTAATCAGGGAGCGAGGGATGACCTCTTGCAGGGCAGGGCTGAGGAATTTGTGCAGTATCTGCAGGACAAAATCACTCAGATCCGGATGGGTTTGGACTCTGACTGGGCAGAGTCCGGCGAGGGGATGGGGACAGGTCTTGGTGGGACCATCTGGGTTGAGTTTGACCCTGTGATTTTGGATGATGTAGACAAGATTACGGGTAAGCTAAGCGCCACCACTTGTTTATTGGACCCATGCCCCTCCTGGCTGGTTTCGGCCACCCGGGAGGTGACAGGAGACTGGCTCCAGGCAGTTGTCAACGCTTCTTTGAGAGAGGGGTTTTTCCCCTCCGCCTTGAAGGAGGCGGTGGTGAGACCTCTCCTCAAGAAGCCTGCCTGGACCTGGCCTCATTGAACAACTACCGTCCTGTCTCCAACCTCCGCTTTTTAGCGAAGGTTGTTGAGACAGTGGTGGCATGCCAGCTCCCGCAATTCCTGGAGGAAGCGGATTACCTGGACCCGTTCCAGTCTGGTTTCAGGCCTGGTCACAGCATGGAAACGGCATTGGTCGCATTGGTGGATAATCTCTGGCGAACCCGGGACAGGGGTTATTCCTCTGCCCTGGTCCTACTTGACCTCTCAGCAGCTTTTGATACCATCGACCATGGTATCTTGCTGCGACGGCTTGGGGGGTTAGGAGTGGGGGGCACTGTTTTACAGTGGTTCTCTTCCTACCTCTTGGGCCATTTGCAGTTTGTATTGGCGGGGGCAGAGATCGACCCCTAGGCCCCTCACTTGTGGGGTACCTCGGGTTGATGCTCTCCCCCCTCCTGTTTAACATCTATATAAAGCTGCTGGGTGAGATCATCCGTGGTTTCGGGGTGAGGTATCACCAATATGCGGATGATACCCAGCTTTTCATCTCCACCCCAGACAACCCAGTGATGCCCTTGACATGATGTCCCGGTGCCTGGAGGCGGTACGGGTCTGGATGGGAAGGAACAGGCTCAGGTTCAACCCCTCCAAGACCAAGTGACTGTGGATACCAGAACGTTGTGTCCAAGAGGTTCCCTCACTTTTGATGGGGGGGAGGTTTTGACCCCCTCAGAAAGGGTTCGCAACTTGGGGGTCCTCCTAGATTCACGGCTTACTTTGGAAGATCCTGTAACGGCCGTGACCAGGGGGGCTTTAACACAGGTTTGCCTGCTGCGCCAGTTGCGCCCTTTCTTGGACCAAGATGTCCTATGCACTGTCACTCATGCCCTCGTCACCTCTAGACTGGACTACTGCAATGCCATCTACATAGGCTGCCCTTGAAGAGCTCTCGGAGGCTCCAACTTGTTCAAAATGTGGCTGCGTGAGTTGTGATGGGAGTATCTCGGTACTCCCATGTTACACCGCTCTTGCGCGAGCTGCATTGGCTTCCAGTTGTTCTCCATGTGCGATTCAAGGTGCTGGTGTTAACCTTTAAAGCCCTACATCTCTTAGGCCCGGGGTATTTGCGGGACCACCTACTGCCATTTGCATCCTCTCAATGCCTGGTGAGCTTTCACAGAGTTGGCCTCCTCAGGATGCTGTTGGCCAGGCAATGTCGGCTGGCAGCCCCCAGGGGGAGGGCTTTCTCTGTGGGTGCGCCGGCCCTTTGGAACGAACTGCCCCCGGAGCTCTGGATGGCTCCCGACCTCTACTCCTTCCACTGCGACTTGAAGACATGGCTGTTTCAACTAGCGGGCCTGGACTGACTACCGATTTCATATTGATTTTATTGATGTTTTAAATTTTTATTGTCACTTATGTTGAACTCTTGGTTTAATTGTCTTTTAAATTTTGTATGTTTTTAGAGTGTAAGCCGCCCTGAGTCCCTCGGGAGAAGGGTGGCATATAAATTCAATAAATTAAATTAAATTAAATATTAAATTAAATTAAATTTATATAAATCTGAAATTGCCTGGTGATCTTGTCCAACATATGAATGGACTTATTTGTAGGAAGGCAAACCAAACATATTCTAAGGTCCTTTGGGACATATTGCACATTTCTGATTCTAAACAATCACATAAGAAATTATATACACACTCCTACACACTAACTCCTAGAAATTATTCTCTATTTTAAGCTACATTTCACACTGTGTCTTTCCCACTTTTCAACACAGTAACATACATCAATCTTTCCCACATAGTAATACACATCAGTCTGTCATAATGCCAAGGTTCATATATTAAAGATATCCCTAGGGTTTTATTGAACTGGAAATATGTAAAAGATGCTGTGTTTTTCCTCAAGTAAAATCTACTTAAAATTGTGATCATTTTGCAATGACTGAATGTAATGTGTAAGTTTAATAATGTATGTATGTAATAGGTATGACGTGTAATTATATAACATTTACAATAAATGTGAAATGTAACACACTGTATGTGAAAAAAGTCCTTGAAAGATGGGGCGAAGAAATGCTGTCTAGGGGACAACCATATAAAAGAGGGCATAGCCCAGGGTGGGTTTCACTTACCTTTGCTACTGGTTTGCTCGCGTGTGCACGTGTGCTTTGCTCGCACATGCACCACTTCTGTGCATGCACGTCATATTTCATGACGTCATATTTGATGACGTCCAGGCGGGTGGGCAAAGCCTCCCACCGCTACCAGTTCGCCTGAACTGGGGCGAACTGGTAGCAACCCCCCACGGGCTTAGCTCACAGGTGCCTAATGGTTTGGGCGAGAGGCTCAGAAGAAACCCTTTCTCAACTTGTAAAGGAGACATGGGAGATTTGTATATTTAGACTTGCAAGATTTTGTTAATGTAGGCTTTAAAGTAGAATTAACATATTTGATCATGTTTCCTGTCTGATCTACCTACCACAGGAAGGCTGACATACACTGAAACCAAGTCATTGGAATCTTGTCTTATTCCCATTAATAGTCACTAGTTTTCTGCAATGCTGGAATCTTAATTTGTATAATCACCCGGGTGACAAAGGAAAATATCTTGTTGCTTAGTGTTTCTTGGGAAAAATGTAACAGTTTGTGTGTTAGAAATGGGAAAAAGAGAAAAATCATGTGACTAAAGAACAGAAGTTTCTAAAAGTCACCACTTTTTAATCAATCTGACAAAACAGTATCATTTCTAGGAGCATATTAGTCAACATACCTTTTTAAAGTTTAGCTTAGTTTCTCAGGTTTTTTTTCCCCAAGAGAAAAGCTGCTCATGTCCTAAAACCCTTAATAATATAT
>JANHFM010001660.1:79976-111345 GCA_032468115.1 Grayia smithii | reverse complement strand
ACCGGTTCGGTGACATCACAGCGTCACCGCTACCTATTCGTGCGAACCGGACCGAACCGGGGGCAACCCACCACTGACTTATATAGAACATATGTTTGCATAGAATAACTGTATGTGAGTGTGTAGTATTTAAGTGAATTGGAAACCTAATCGTCTCTAGCTGTAGAAACACACCGTATGATTCTGTAGTAATATGTTTGGTCTTTGTCAGCAACTTCTCATGGGATCATTGCATTGGGTAAGATCTGTGATTTTGCTTATATATAACATTCAACTTTAATTACTATAGGTTTTTTTTTCAAATCTACAATAATGATTTGATTTATACCTAGCACTATACTGTAAGAAGGGGTGGGCAGCTATGGCCCCTTTACAATCTCTGGACTTCAACATAGTGGCCGGTTCAGGAATTCTGGGAGTTGAAGTCCAGAGGTCGTAAAGGGGCCGTAGTGCCCACCCCTGTGGCGCTGTGGTTAGAGTGCAGTACTACAAGCTACTTCTGCTGACTGCCGGCTGCCTGCAGTTTGGCAGTTCAAATCTTGCCAGGCTCAGGGTTGACTCAGCCTTTCATCCTTCTGAGGTTGGTAAAATGGGGAACCCAGATTGTTGGGGGCAATATGCTGACTCTGTAAAGCATTTAGAGAGGGCTGTAAAGCACTGTGAAGTGGTATATAAGTCTACGTGCTATTGCTATTGTGCTAACTAAAAATGAACAGATTCTTTATCAGAATAAATTCATTGAGAAACTGTGTTAGGTGCAAGTTCTGCTGGTTCTTGTAGGTACTGTTCCACTGCCAGCTAATCAGTTAATTTATTTGCCTGTTCAACCTCCTTTAGGACCTTCTGCAGTCGGAAGTCCAGCTTATACACATCTCTCCGCTCCCCCATTAGCTCCTCCCCCAGCAAGCACTGCATCCCAGGCTGTACAGAACTCAGCAGGTTTGCAAGAAGGTAAGCATTAATGTGGTTATTAGAGGAAGTTGCTTTCAGCCAGTTAGGAGCAAAAACATGAATTATGTAAACAATTATGTAAGAGTAATTGAATATGATTGCATGTGCATTCCAGTGGTGATACTTTATTTAGGAAAAAAGGAAACCCCTTAACAGTTGAAAAGAAATAAATACCCTGTTTCCCTGAAAATAGAACTACCTGGAAAGTAAGCCCTAGCTTTATTTTTACATGTGCGCCAAATATAAGCCATATCCCCAAAATAAGCTGTAATGAAGACCCCGCCGTCTCCAGGATGCATGGGTAAAAATTAAGCTAGGGTGGAGATGGGGGGTGGTGGGGTTGCCCTACTACTTACCTTCTGACAGCTGCAGCCAGGCCTCTCACATCCTGACACTTGCCTTGCCAGCCCATTTCTTCTGCAGCTGGCAAGGCTTTCCTGAAGGCCTCTGCAGCCAATAACAGAGCTCTGGATTGATCTGGAGCTCTGTTATCAGCTGCAGAGCCTTCAGGAAAGCCTTGTCAGCCGCAAAAAAGGTTCCTGAAGGCCTCTTGACAGTGAAAAGGAGGCCGGGGGCAATGCGCGCAAGTGAGTTGAGTCAGTGGATGACATCCCCCGAAAATAAGAACTGGTGCCTTTGGGAAAACATGGTAGCATAGCATATATTTTTATGGACCAAGTTTTTTTTAACTTCATAAGCAAGGACTGGGTTCATATGTTCTACTGAGCCATGATTTATTTTAACCATAGTATATTGAATAGGTCATAATGGCCCTATTTACATATAATGCTAAGCCATAAATCATGATTTACAATCTACATTATGATATCTGCTCTGGTCAGTGTTGTTTTTTTTTTTTTAATTCCATTTATATCCCGCCCTTCTCCGGAGACTCAGGGCAGCTTACAATTAAGCACAAGCCAATGTGCTTAGCAAAGTGTTATGTATTTCTAACAGATTATTTTGTTAATAGGTGATACTACATGCACTGCTAATGATGGACTGTCAGTGCCGAACAATTACGATGCAATAGAAGGAGGTGGTTTCCTGGGTAAGATAGTTTTTCTTCCATTTCCATTGTTCAAAAGTCAATTAAATGGGGAATTAATTGTTTCTATTGTGCCTGCCCACATACTGTTTCAAAACAGCCACACAACACAAATATGAGCTATTTTGGTATAGAGGAAATGTACTTCCTGGAATTGAAAATTGAACATATATTTATAAATTATGTATAACTCTGTGACTTAAAAGTCTATCAAAATCAGTTTTGCCTTAATTACAGAAGAGGAGAAATGGCCAGTAACATTTGATACAGGAGGAAGCCACTTAGCAACTGTTCGTTTGAAAAAAAAAGTATTTAATTTTAATTGGATCTTAGAAGCATGCTATTTCTGAATTATCTCCTGCAAATCAGTTTCATGATCTGACAAGAACTCAATGAAAGACATTACAGGTAGTCTTCATCTTACATCCACAATTGAGCCCCAAATTTCTGTTACTAAATGAGACATTAATATTGAGTTTTGCCCCATTTTATGAACTTTATCTAATTCATCCACTACCATAACCCTTACGGTTTTTGGTTTCAAGAATGATCCACTGGTTCACAGGCTGGCTGGTTAATATTGTGTTTCTGGGCAATAATTTGTACATAAATTCTCCAATCTTTTGTGCTTGATATTTTTTCTAACGAATGGCTGGATTCATTGTCAAGAGTTAGGAAATTTTCAGCATGCTCAGGTGATACTTTCAAGCACCTGATTCTGATACACTCAAGCTTTGGGCATTGAGGGGCTGAAGAACTAATCTGGGAAAAGTGAAAGTAAGTCATGTCTTCTGTGAATTGGTTCTTCCAACAATCTTGGAACAACATGACATGCCTTTTATAACAACTTTTGCGCTCCATTTGTATTTATACAAAGTGGCGGCAAACTGTCTCCTTGCTGACCTTCTGTAACAAGTCATTTATCCTTGTTTGAAGGTCTGTTATTTGGAACAAAGAAGCAGTGCAAACCAGTTTTGTTTATTGTAGATTTGAGACTACAAAACATTCATACTGCATGGTTTTATATACATTTTTCCTCAGTTTCAGTGTTTAGAACATCAGGTCCATAGTTCCATAGTGTTGATGAAATGCCATTGCTGGTATGGAAATTTGGATTCATGTGATTTTTGCAGTTGTATTAGCTGCTGTTTTTATTTACTTTCCACTTACTGGCTCCAGATTCAAGCTTGCATCATACTGCAGGACATAGTTGTTCAGTTTTCTCTGAATATCAGATCCAGTTTGCTGCACTCTTCCTAAACATATGCAGTAGTGACCCCAAGTCCAAGTTACCTAAGAAGTCTATTTTTAATGTGCGGTTAAAGTTTATTTTGCCTATTTCTAACCACCATTTTTCTGCCTACTGCTGAACTACATGCTTGAGCACTCTGTGATTCAACTTAGAATTCTTATGAAACTTTGAAAACATGTTACCAGCATTCCTAGATTAAAAACAATGTCAACACTTTCCAGAATAATGTACAAAAGAAAGCTAATCCATGTGCAAAAGATACAATGCTAGCGAATCTGCAGATTTCAGCCCTGGCTGGATTACTTCAAAAACATTGAACTTAGATCATAAAATACAGGTGAAGTCCTAGCCCAAAAAAAAAGTATCTTGTATCTGAAATCCCAAGTTAAGGATTGGCCTAGCTGTTATTGAGAATATTGCCAAGAGAAATAACTGGAAATAGTATTTGGCCCTGATAGTTCTATCTATTTCTTCATGATATTGTTCCCAAATGTCCATTAGCAGTTTTTGATGTGCTTTTCCAGATAGTGTAATAATGTGTTTTATTAGACATCATGGTCATGTGATTGCAGCTTGGTTGCTTGGCAGCTGGCTTGTAATTACAACATTATAGTGGCCCGTGGTCATATGTTCATTGTTTGCAACCTTCACTGCTGGCTTCTAACAAGCAAAGTCAATGGGAAAGTTAATAGGAGATCACAAATGGCGAATTGACCAAGGAATGCTGCAACCAGACAGGATTCAATGGCATTTGGGACTGCTGGAATTGCTATCATAAATTAGTGCAATCACATGATCTTGTGTTTTACTTAGCATTGGAGTTCCCAGTCCCAATTACTGTTGGGAATGACTATATGTTATTCAAGTATCTGTTCTTAATCATATGAAAAGCAAAATTAATATTTTTTTCAATAACTGCTTCTTGCTGTAATCTGGTTTATGATCTATTCCTGCTTCTGTGTGATAGAATTTCTTTTTAAAGTTATGAATACTACACCAAGTCTTCACTGGAACACTACTTTTAGCTAACTCTAGTATGATAGTCACCAGCAATGGCACTGAGAGTAGTGCAGGTAGACTGTCCTCGAACTATTGTATTTGAGAACAAATAAGCTAAATAAATAAGATTATCCAGTGCTGTTTGTATACCAATATTGGTTTAATATTGGTGAGTGCATGTTCTGATCGAAGTAAACACTATAAGGAATATGCAGCTCTTGTGCTTAACTGTATTAAACATAGTTTAATATAGAAATTTCAGCTTCAGTTGCTCATTGTTTTGCTTTGTTTTTTACTTTTCTTTTCTTTTCTTTTTACTGAGAGCAGTATAAGCCATTCAGAGTTCTTTGGGATTGGTGCCACATGTCAGACCTATTAATAAATATTACCAGTGGTGGATTGCTACTGGTTCTACCTGGATCAATGAACCCGTAGCGGCGGAAGGCTCCACCCACCCATGCCGGATGCTTCTGCGCATGCGTAGACTCATCATGTGCGTGTGTGCATGAGCGAACTGGTAGCAATGGGTTTTGCAACCCGCTACTGACTGTTACAGTATAATAACTAGATTTTTGTTCAAACATGAGAATTCCATTCGTAACTTCAACCCATTCAAAAACCGTGACTAGAAAAGGCATAATGTTTAATGAAAACTAAAAGAGAATATGGTGACATAAGTGTATTTATTAGTTAAGACTCCTGCCAGGGGCGGGAGAGGGGGAAGTAAAATTAGATGTCATGTTTGTGGTTTTACTTTGAATGATATTAGTTTTTTTGAAAATATTTAAGTTTTAATTTTTAAAAATACACCACATTTACTTGTCTGTAAAGTAATGCCATATAACATAAGATGATATGTTTACTGGGTATACTGTATATTGTGAATCACTAAAAATGTTTTAAAAAATCTTATCATTTACCATTCGGTGTATTTACTCTTTCAGCAACCCCACATAATCCTGCTCCTCAAAATACTAAAGTGAACAAACATGTTGGGACTGCTTATCCCAGCTTACCCCCAGGCTACCAAAATGCTTCTCCACCTGGAGGACCAAGAATGCAGTATCCAGGAGGACCTCAGCAATTCCCTCAGGTAAATCCTTCCCAATTTTACTTGTATGTTATTTCCAGGTTCCACAAAGGCTTTGTTTACCTTGTAGAAGTTGTTCTTCCATAATTAAAGAGCTCAAATTAAAAAACAATCAAATTTTTGATATTGATAAAATGCCTTTTGAGGTGGTAGATCCAAATTTTTAAAAAATAGAAATCAGCTGTAAATCTTGTATTCAGTGCTACAATGAAATATAGAAGTTTCTGCTTCTATATTTTGCATTTTTGACAAGAAAGACAGTAGATAAGACATTGGATGGATACATAGATTTGTATCCAGAAAGTCTTTTTTAATAGTGGAATGGGTAGAACTGGCAATCGGTCACCCTTTTCCTGGTGGCCAATATGTCTACCACTTATCTTATAAGAGAGAAAAGCTATTTTAAATTGTATAAGTGGAAGTTTGCTTTTGAAATATATACAACATATATATAAACAAAAGTTAAAAGGTTTAAATTAATGGTTCCTGAGGAATAATTTAGAGGTGAAGAATGTACTAGATTTCTTATTAAATGGTTATGCAGATTAAAAATTATAAACATGAATTGCAGTTTCCCTAAATTTAGATTGTTATATGAAGACATGATTGGCTTTACGCTGACTCCATTTAATCCCACCCTGGCCAGCCTAAGGGTAAGATTTCTGAACATATAGGCATTTGGTTCAATGAAAGAGCACAGTAATAATTAGATATAGTATGGAGGGAGAGTCTGTGGAGATTCTCAGTTTCCTCCAAGAAGAAGTGTAAATGGGTACTTCTCAACTTAACAACAGTTCATTTAGTTGAGTGTTTGAAGTTGCTGTGGTAAAGAAGAATGTAATTTATGACTGTTTTTTACACTTATGGCTGGTCATGTGACCAAAATTTAGATGCTTACAACTGACTCATATTTATAATGATTAAGTGTCTTGAGGTCCTGTGATCACCTTTTGCAATCTTCTGACAAGCAAAGTCAACGGGGAAGCCAGATTCATTTAACAACCAGGTTACTAACTTAACAGCTGCAGTGATTCACTTAACAACTATGGCAAGAAAGGTTGAAAAATGGGGAAAACTCACTTAACTATCATGCTTAGCATCAGAGATTTTGGGCTCACTTGTAGTCATAAATTGAGGACTGCCTATATCATGATGTGCATTTTCATCAAGACCTAACATATTGATGAAATATCACATGCCATACCTACAATCAGTCTTGATTGATTTGCAGAAAATCAAGAATCTACATGCTATGGTAAATGCTACCTAAACAAACAGGACCAGGAATTTGATGTGATCCTGGCTCTGCATGGAATTGTATTCCTCTAGAACAGGGGTGTCAAACTCACGGCTCATAGGCCAGATGCATCACGTGCTGGCCCCGCCCCCGTCTGGTTTAGTGAAGGGGAGAAAAGTCCAGATATGTCACGTGATGCTGCCGTGACAATGCAAGCTTGACATCCCTGCTCTAGAAGGACCACACTTGTGATAGCTTGTTATCACATATAATGTAATGTTTTGGAAGTTATGTATAAAGTTATGAAAATGTAAATTCAAATTGAATATTTGAAAAAAAAATTCTATAACAGTAACAATAGTTTGACTCTGAAACCAATTATCCAGAATTGGTGGATTCCTCTTCATTAGATGTGCTCAAGCAGAGGCTAGACAGTCCTCAGGGATATTCTGATATTCTGATTCCTATCTACATCAAGGGGTTGGAGCTGTTTGGCTATTTCTCATTCTCTGACTAATCAGTTCCTAGTTATAGCTAGATTAGAACTGGCTGGTTTACAAAAAGTATGTTTTATATTAAAAAGAACTGTTTTTAATTTTTCTGTTATATTAAAATTTTCTCTGTTACATTTCCGCCCTTTCTGTCTTTTTTTTTTCCCAATTCTAGGGAGAAACATGTTAAAACCAAATAAGTTGATGAGTAAGACTAGCTCAGCAGTATTAAGCTACAATTGCTAAATATTTTCTGCTGTTGTGTAAGGGGAGCTTCCAATTTGAGTTAAGCATCAGGTGTTATATTTTCCCACTCAAGTGAGCTCTACCCTCTCATTCAAGTTTGTGCTTTATAGATACATGTATTCTCCTCTTAATGTGATTCTGATAGATATTTCAAAATTATCTCATCCTCTTGCAATACTCTCCTTAGTTATTAATAATTCATTATGAAAGTGAAAAAATGAACTTCATCTAAACAATAGGCTTCATTACTTCAGTCTTTTTAATAATCAATGTTGTCTACATAATAGGACTGCATAGATCAATATACTTTATTTTTTAATTTAATGCTAGTATAGTGCAGTATTTAAGATGTTGGACTCGGACTGGAATTATCAATAGATAATTCTAGATAAGTGGATAATTTTGAACTCTATACTCAGCCTACTTATGTTATTATTTAGATAAAATGAGGAAGTTTGCCATGTATGCTTGCATAAGGAAAACATGATATAAATGCAAATAACTAATATTACTGGAATATATTTAAAAATAAATATATCTAGATTAGTTTTGAGTGCTAATAGGATGGTAAACTAGTATAATAAAATACAGGTAATCCTCAATTTATGACCACAATTGAGCCCAAAATTTATGTTGCTAAGCAAGACAGTTAAGTGAATTTTGTCCCATTTTATAATCTTTTTGCTATAGTTGAGGCAGCAAATCACTGCAGTTCAGTGAATCATCTGGTCATTAAGTGAATGTGGCTTCCTCCATTGACTTGGTTTGTTGGAAGCCAGCTGGGAAAGTTACAAATGATGATCACGTGATCTAGGGACATTGCAGCCGTCATAAACACATGCCAGTTGCCAAGCCTCCCAATTTTGTTCACATGACTGGGGGTGCTGCAATAGTCATTAAGTGTGAAAACTGTTCATAAGACATTTTTCAGTGCCATTGTAACTTTGAATAGTCATTAAACAAATGGTTGTAATTGACGACGACCTGTAAATAAACTACTATAAGTGCTTTATGAATTATGTACCCTATTTACATCTAATATTAACCGCACCATCCTCCATGGTGTCTATGCATGGATTTAAATGTGTTTCATAAAGGTTAAATTTAATTTTTGTTTTGGGTACAGCCTAGCTTGGGAGCAAATACTTTAACTGCATCTATGGGTGGACTAAGTCTTCAGCCTGAAGGATTAAGACCTATCAACCTTCTTCAAGATAGAAATATTCTTCCTGCAACCCCTTTGCAAGCACCCATTCCCAATTTGCATCAAGATATTCAGAAGCTCAACTGCAATCCCGAGTAAGGTTAATTAATATTGCTTGTAAAAGAATAAATCTCTTCAATTTTTATTATTCTGAAGGTTCTCCCTAGTGTCGTTCTGAGTATTTTTTTTCTGGTATATTTAAACAAAAACAGACTGAGAAAGTAATTTTAGTACATCAACAAGATGATACCCATAATGTTAGGTTTTAATTACATTTTTATAGCCTATATCATTACTTAGATGTCTGCCACAACTCTTGATAAAAATACAACTCTTCATAAAAAAAAATTTCACTGGTGAATAAAAATCTAATCTGTTTTCGATGGTTCTAACTAATCCTATGTAAAGGAAAAGATGTAGGATCATCTTTCTATATATAACAAATAGTTGTACCTGAATACTTTCTGTAAGAAGGTTGCAGTTATTAAAATGATAAACTTAACAGCTGAATTTAAGATTGGGTCCTATAAGCTAAAATAAAAATTAGAAAACTGGCATAATCTCCTTTTTCAAATATGAGAGCAGAGAGAGATTGTAAAGAAACAGTTACCAGTTATGTTCATAGGTGAACAGAAGAGATAGCAAAATGTATGGACTTTATTTGGCTCTGTTATGATGGGATGTGCTAATTAAACTTGTGGGTTGTTTGAATAATTTTCAGATAGATAAAAGTTTTATATGATGGTTATGATATTGAGGTTTAAATTTGTATTCAGGTAGTCTTCAACTTAGTTACAACCTACCTGAAAAAAGGGAGTTATGACCTTGTTCCAAAGTTTTGGCCTCTCCCGCCGCCCCTGGTCACATGGTTGCACTTGGCATCACAGCTGCATTTACAATTGTTTGCAGCATCCTGCAATCCTATGGATCGCATTATATGACAGGTTTGCCCAAAACCGGAAATTACTTGGATTTGCTTGATGACTGCAGCATTCATTTTACAACTGCCACATTCACTTAACAACCATCACAAGAAATCAGATTGGTTATGTGAGTGACCCGATTTAGGACCATCACAACATTTGACAGGAATTGGCAGGTTCCATTACAGTCGTAAGTCAAGAACTATCTGTGCTGTATTATCCCACTACACTGTGTTTAAAGTCTACAATACCGCAGTATTTTTCAGCTGTGTTGGTATGTTCTGCTGGAATGTCAGTTGCACAAGGCAGTGCTTCATAACAATTTCCCAAAGAGTTTATAATTTCTACAATGCTGCTAAGCAAAAGCTTCATGCTTTATCTGAGTACATAAAAATTATTGCCTTGCAACTAGGGGAATACCCAATTTACCATCACAACTTTGGAATTAAATTAATTGCTTGAGTCAAAATAAAGCTCTTATTAATGTACTCGCTGGGCTTTGGGTTTTAGTGGTTTGTTACAATAGGAAGTAAAATGAATATTGAGTAAAAAAGATGATCTGCACTTTTTCTATATTTGACTATATTGCTAATGCACCTTTAAATTTTGAGAAGTGTAAACATGTTTAAACATTTGAAGGTTAATTGCATTCAATAAAGTAGATTCTGAAAACCATATAAGGAATCTTGTTTTGATGCTTGATAGTAAGTGTTCTTTTAAAACAAAAAACTAAATATTGTATAAACTGTATTCTTTCCCAAATTGCAAAAATTGTAAGCACCTTTATCTACACAGATTTATGGATGGCCCACCCAAGTGACTGTGACCATCAACTTAAATATTATACAAATTATTCATACCTGTCTGCTTAATATACACATGATCATACGTATGAATCTAATTCATCAATTAACCCTTAGATTATGTTTTGTGAACAGAATCTAATGCTTGGTTAGCAATTTATGAAGGTTTCATCAGAGCTAAGCATTGGGTTCATTTTTTTTCCTCAGTGAGAAAATATTCTGCTCAAAGCAATGAAAACCTGAGGTCAACTTTGTTATTTTCTCCATCTCTTCCTCCTCAATTGCCAGCTTTACCCCTCATGATTCTGTTTTTGATTTGGGTTTGTTTTTGAATATTCAAATTATATTTGGATCCGTACTCTAGCTTCAGAAATATCATGTTAGATTTAAGGCTGTACTGTAGATATCAAAAACCAACAATATGCAAAGGCTATTTTGGATTCTGGTGGTGAATAAATAGTATAAATAAAAGATTGGTCCAGAAGTATATTTTTAGAAGTGTTGTGTTACTTTCTAATGTTTCCTTTGTAATTTGGTCAGAATATCTTCTTACTTTACAAGTTAATAAATGACTGTAGCAGGAGATTGGTTTGATTTAGCAATTAAAGCACTAGGCTACAAACCAAGGGACTGTGAGTTGTAGTTCTGCCTTAGGCATGAGAGCTGACTTTGGACCATTTGCACACTTAGCCCATGACGTCAAGTTCGGGTGACAAACCAGTCAGTTCCTGTTACAACCAAATTGGTTGGCATTTGATCAAAAGAAAAGAGACCCCGCACTTGCAAAAAATGCTAGGAAAGAAAAAAAAATACTGTTCTAGCACAATCCTACGAACTATTAAAATTTTGCATTTGTTATTTGTTAGGTTATTTGTTATTTGTTAGGTTTTTTTCCCCTAAACTGAATGCTGTATAAGATATAAGGTGGTCCCCTTTCTTCAAACATAAGAGAGAGAAAAGTAACGATTGACTTGAGATCAGGAAGGTTGACTCATGTAATTAGTACTTCTTTAATCCTTTGGTTTTCCATATAGGTTGTTCCGGTGTACCTTGACTAACATTCCTCAGACTCAGGCCTTACTGAATAAAGCCAAACTACCCTTGGGGCTTCTACTTCACCCTTTCAAAGATTTATCGGTATGTTATTTCATGTTTGAAAATGTTAGGGTGTTGATTTTCAGAAATACATAGCCTATATTCAGATTGCTTCAGTTACGTCAATATTCTTCATAATATACGAAGTGTGCAGTTCAACTCCCCAAATTCCCCAGCCTCAGCCAATTCCCAGAATTCTGGCACTTGAAGTCCACACATCTTAAAGTTGCCAAGTTTGACACTGCTCAACACTGCTGTAGATAATAATAGAATTCTGCATGCATGTATTATCCATAATTGTCTCAGAGATTAATTCCACAAATTTGCTTTGATTTATGTAATCTGTTGTGATGGCCAAATTCGGTAAACTGGCTGCAGCAGTTGCTACAAATAAAAATTCCAAAATTTTGTTTTGGGATGATTCTTCTAAATTTTAGAAATTTTTATTGATTTGGGTATATTACAAGTTATTTAAAGAAATTAAATCCTTTAACCAAGAGAAATTGAAATTGAAAATTAGAAGAAATTCAAATGAGATGACTTTACCAAAAGTGGAATTTTGTGTAAATTGCTTTTTTAGAGTCCAGTTACAGCAGCATACGGTATTTTAAATATCATTTATTTATATGTATGTATGAATGTGCAGTGCTTCAACAGTGATGAAACTTTACACTGATTGAACTAAAGATTGATTGATTGAAGCTTTTAGCTTTTTATATAAGTTTATCTTTTAAGGCATTTCAATAGATAATATTTAATCAAAGTTGGGAGAACCTTTAGTATCTTTTCTTCCCTGATTTTAATCTGCTGTGAAGGTTGTGTTTGCAAATAATAAAGAGTTACTAGGCTAGGGAATAACCTTGTGGGAAATGGGACACGAGTTGTTACAAATTAAACAGTCTATCCTTTTTTACATAACTTTTACATAACTGCTTGAATGCAACATACAACATTTTATATAGGTTCTCATCTTCTGCATAAGCATATATTGTTAAGTGTCCAAGTCCAAGTAATTTATTGGTAACATATTATGTTTTATAAACATTCATTTTTTCATTTCTGCTTTCAAAATAAAACCTGATTGCTTTCATCAGTAGATGAATATTTCAATGTTGTCTGCAAGTATGAAAACTGCAAAGCCATGTCTCCCACTGGTACATGACTTTAAAGCCATCTCTTAATTTAGAAGCTCATGGAAAAAACACTAGATTGAAATCAGAATTGCCATTCCATTGCAAGCATACCTGTCAAGGCTGTCAATTTTTATTTTCATTATCATTATTCAGTCCTATGTCAAAAGAAAGAATTAAATTATACTTGATGACAAATGTTCTTAAACAAATGACTTAAACATTCCTCTTTTCAGCAATTGCCTGTAGTAACCTCTAGTACAATTGTGAGATGTCGTAGCTGTAGAACATATATTAATCCTTTTGTCAGCTTCCTTGATCAAAGAAGATGGAAATGCAACTTGTGCTACAGAGTGAATGATGGTGAGTTTTTATGAGTTTAAATGCAATAAAGAATCAGTTGACTTCATGTTAAGTTCGTAAGTGTATAACGTACACGTAAGCTGTTTGATTCCAGTAAGATACACTTAAGACATCCATCTCTAGTTGCTTTTAGGTAATTGAACATATTATGGGAATAAATATTTTTTTAAAAGACTGGTAAGCTGAAAAATAATTATATAAAATACTGTAAACCTTGAGAGTTACACTGGTTTATAAAATGTATTTTCCTCCTATAGTTCCTGAAGAGTTTATGTATAATCCTGTGACAAGAGTTTATGGAGAACCTCATAAAAGACCTGAAGTTCAAAATGCCACTATTGAGTTTATGGCTCCTTCTGAATATATGGTGAGATTCCACGTCCCCACCTTTCTTTCTCTCCTTCCTCCTGGCCTCCCTCCTTAACCTTATACAATGTGTAGTCATAATAAACACAACTTGTGCAGAACTACTATATCGCAACATTTTTCTTCATTTTTTAAAACGTTTATCCATTCTTGCATAGCTATTATAGAAAGCAGTATTTCAGCGGAGACAAAGAGACTGGATGTAATCTATACCATATATCTTAGAGAACTTCACTACATCTTAGAGCTTTCAAGTAGTTAATTGGATTTTCAAACTCTTTATGAGCAACTTTCTTCTCTATTAAAAACTGCTCTTAAGTTTCCAAACTTCCAAAAGCACCATTTCACATACTGTGAAGGATTATTAGAAGAAAACAAAAATCAAGCAGTGTGCTCTTGCTTATGGAACAAATCAGGCTCTATGGAACTCTGTGTCCTGTTCCACAAATTTAGTTGTCTCATTTTCCCTTACTTGTTGATGCTATTGATGCTTATGCACTGTAGTTCTAGGAAAGCTTATTGATCTTACATTGCACCAGAGAAAAAGTTATATTTCGGTGGAGAAGCACTTTTCAGTCAGTCTAGGGGTTTATATAGTTTCTGTGACAAAAATGTGGGAGTAGTTTGTCATTGCCTTCTTTCAGACTCCACCAGCTTCTGTATCTAAGGACCAACACTTAGGTCTCTGCTTCTAATCCAGCACCTCAATCTCCATCCACACTGTCCAAGATTTGAAAGAAATATTGACTCTAATGTACTGCATCTTTACAATAAATATATCTTTTTATGTCATAGTGGTTATCAGTCCTCTAAATCACTGAATCCAGTACACTATCATTTGCTATCCTTTAAAAAACTGTGGTGTACGTACTATGATTTTTCTTCCATTTGGTAAAACAAGTTACAAAGCAGAGTTCAGTAAACTTGCTACAATGAAAATTTCTCATTTTCACAATAGAGAATTAATAAAAAATGGATTGTAATACGTAAAAGTGCATTATATTTTTACTGTATTTAAAATTCAGACTACCTTGCAGCCAAATAAAAAAGTCAGTGGTTGTAGATTGACATTTAAATATTTATAATTGTGTCGTATTTTTTTCAGCTACGTCCACCTCAGCCTCCTGTGTACCTCTTTGTATTTGATGTGTCACATAATGCAATAGAAACAGGATACTTAGACACTGTCTGCAAGACTTTGTTGGACAATTTAGATCTGTGAGTCCTTTGCATCTTTTCAATCTATCAATGTAACCTTTAAAATTCATATCTCTCCAGTCCTGGACCAAGCACAAACACACAAAGGGGTGATTTTGTTCTGTTTACTAAATGAGAGTTGAAAACAGATGCCTTTGCAGTATAAAGTCCTCCCTCCTCTGAAGTTCAGCAGTTTTGTTTTACAAGTCTTCCAAATCAAAGCAACACACAGGAGAGTATCAGGTGCAGTCCGCAGGTCAAAGCATGTAGCAGATTCGTCAGCCAGTTTAGGATCAAAGTCAGAGTTGCAGGGTTCACAAGTCAAGGCACAGTGGGTAGAAGTTATGGTGGTTGTTGTCAAAGAACAGCTTGTGCTTGCTGCTCCATTTTAATAGAAGCAATCCCAATGCAGCTCGTGTGAGGGCGAAACTTCTTCTGTGTGAGCCGTCTCACGCAGGCTCTACTCTCTTTGCAGCCTGTCAAGCTCTTGTGTCAAGAGGGGGAGGTAATTCTGCACTATCATCTTCAGAGAGTGACAGCAGCTGTGTGTGCTGGTTTGGACTTACCTCCTTTGCTTGCTCAGGTCTGATGGTACCTGGGCTGGCTGTTTGTTGTTTGTCAACACTTCTGAAGCTGGCTGTGGCTGCTCACTGTCTATTCCCTCCTCTGATTCCAATCTGAGCCCACCATGACAATATCGTTAAGTTGGGTTGTAGTAGTATGTCAATGCCAGTGTACACATATGCAAAATGTATAAAATTATAGTTATGGTGATATTTGAGGAGGGAGTATTGGTCATTAAGGAACATTTACTGAATTGAAAAACAGGATAGCGCAAGAGTTTAGCTCATTGCATGATGATATCAGTGTACGGATAACATAAATTTACACAAATCTGCAATGATGAAAGTTTATGGACCTTTTAGAACTATCTGTAATCCAAGTAGCATGACTCGCAACATGATTTGAGGCTCATCTTTTAATAAGAATGGATGAACTGTGTTGAACTGAAGTTCATTCTTTAGGAAATGTGTACATAATCTGAAAGGACAATTTGCTTAAGGAACTCTGCATGTTGCAATGTTTATAAGAAACAAAATGTCTTTTTCTGTAATGAAGGTAGAATTTTTCTCCATTTCAGAATACTCCCCTGGGTCTTTCTCCTCTGACTTTCCGTTTCTTGTCACCTTATTGTCACCATAAAGTTCTATACCACTACTCTGAAACTTAATAATGAACCCATCTGAATGTGAGCTTTATAGCTGTTCATGGAAGAATAATTTATTTACCTAACATGTTACATGAAATGTTGTTTTATGAAAATATATACGTTCAACTTAAATGTGCACACGTTATATATTTAATGCCTGATGCTGAATTTCTCTGCTTCATTTTCAGACTCCCAGGGAACACTAGAACAAAAATAGGCTTCATAACATTTGACAGCACAATTCATTTCTATAGCCTCCAGGAAGGTCTCTCACAACCTCAAATGTTAATCATTTCAGATATTGAAGGTAAGAAGAAATAATCTCGAATACTAAATTTATGAAGTATGCTTTATGACTTCTGTCGTATACTCCTAAATTGGAACAGAAAACACATTTTCTGTTTTCAAAGAAGAAGAAAAACAGCTAAATAACGAGTCTTGGTACTTTGCTATTAAAGATGATTGTCAGTCATACTGTAAGCTAGGAGAGCAAGAAAGGAAAAAGAGCAAATGTCCTCTAGTCAAAGATACAGCTAGAAAAACGCTCCTTAGAATATGCCTCAGTCATTACTGTTGAAGACTGTGTGTCAGTCTTCAACAAAAGTAGGGTCTTCCCTGTTTTCATTTTTTGTTTTGCAAAAAAAAACCCTAGGATTTAAAAATTTTCATTGCAGATTTTCTTTCACACACACAGACTGGCTATCTGGAGAAGTAGCCCTATGATAGTTGTCTCATTTTCTATAGGTGTTTTAGGGCTACTTCTTAACTCACTTACAAATTCTGTCTTTTCACACTTCCATTATAGGAAATGTCAAAGAAGCAAAGCACTTCACATGTTTTTTTTTTCTTTTCACTTTCACTGTCACTTTCTGGCAATAGGTCCAGGAAATAAATACTACAATTTCTGTAGTTTGTAGATGTCTCGGGACTGTAGTAGTTTGTATTTGGGGTAATGTAGAGGTTTTGCCTTCTTAGATTTATTCTGGTGCTTCCTATTCTGGGAGATAGGAAGCAACATGCAGGTGAGTGGAAGATAGGGTAGTAGTCTGTTAACCATGTCCAGAAAGATTGCCCCCATTGGGGTACTAGGCCATTTGACAGAGGCAGGGCCCTTTCAGAATGTCAGAAGGGTGGGTATGGGTGGGTATGGATCTCACCTTGGGGGGCTTTTGAAGTCGAAATGGGGTACTCTTGAGTTTTAATCACAGGTAGCTGTGATTAAAAGACGGGTGACTATGGGCTCATCACTCTCTCTTAGTCTAACCCACCTCAAAGGGTTGTGTTGTGGAGAAAATAGGTAAAAGTACTGTATTAAGGTAGTCCTCGATTTACAACTGCAATTGGACTGGAATTTTAGTTATTAGTTGTTGCAGTTGTAAATTATGGTACCCACATTACTGAACCCATTTTTTACTGTTTTTATGCCAGTCATTATGCAAATCCATTCTCCTGAATGGGCACTTTTTACTAGAACCTGGCAGAAAACTTCGCAAATTGCAGTCCTATGACTATGGACCATTACAATCATTTGACAAGCACCTGAAATACAGTCATGTGACTGTGGGGCGGGAGGAAGTCTTGATGTTATATCATGATGTTTTATCATGGGTGGAAGTGCTTTATGGGCTGTAAAACAGCCTTTCCAAGGCTATCATAACTGATCAATCATTAAATTGAATGATAAAATAAATAATACTTTGTTATCTATCTTGTAGATGTGTTTATACCCATGCCGGAAAACTTATTAGTAAATTTAAATGAAAGCAAAGAGGTAAGAGGAATATTATCAATTGTAAGTATAAGCAAAAGTATATTTTAAACAATTGACTTTGAAATATTATTTTGCCTATTCCATGTAATAAAATCTAAAACATATTTTGGCCTGAGGAACAAAATAACTTCAGTTAAAATGTTTGATACCTAATAATGGGACAAATGGCAGTCAGCAGTCTGAAGAGTAACTCCAGTCCATTTTTCAAGAGCAACCTAAGCAAAATCTTCCCAGATAATTGGACAAGACTGGGCCTGAGATATCTATACCAGATTGGTACAATCAGAGGGCAACGACTGAGCTTCTGGTTCATTTGTGTAAACTACACTCTCACCTTCTGTGCTGTATAACTAACTTTTAAAGCTCTAAGCACCTGATCAGTTATTATACTGATAAGCTTGGAACCTAGAATCAACTTTTGAAGCTTTTAGTTGTTCTATCAGATGAGATGACACTGTTACAAGTTCTTTAATAAATAAACAAAATAAACAACCACTGAGTGATTAATTTAAGGTCTCCTGGTTGGAAAAACCTAGACTGTGGATGGTATTTCCAATAGTGGTACATTGGAACATAATTTTTTAACACTAGACCAAAAAAAATCACTTAGTACTACCATTGATTTTATTTTAAGTTTTATTTTTTTAAGCTGCAGCATGAGCTTCAAATATTGGATAATATAAAAATGGATAAATATAGCATATAAAAAGATGGAAATTTTATTTCTTTCAGCTGATTCAAGATTTATTGAGAACTTTGCCTCAGATGTTTATTAAATCTTTGGAAACCCAAAGTGCTTTGGGACCTGCACTACAGGCTGCCTTTAAACTTATGTCACCTACTGGGGGTCGGATTACTGTCTTCCAAACTCAGCTTCCATCTTTAGGAGCAGGTGCACTCAAACCACGGGAAGAGCCTAACCAAAAAGCATCCACAAAGGTTAGCAAAACAAACTTTTACGCCTGATTTTGAAGTGACACTAAAAATCTATTTTTTAATGTAACCGTTCTTTTTAAAAATAGTTCTAGTCTGCAGTGAGGTTGCAAAAATGCAAATTTTTCAACAGAAGAATATCTTCTAAACCACAGGAAACTATAGTTTGCCTTTATTCTGCTTTGGTCAGTTTTAGCATTTAGTTCTGGATAGTATTCTGAGTACTTTAATTTAAGAAATATTCAGAGAGACTGGAACAGGTTCAAAACATGGCAGTAAGGACTATCAGCAGAGCAGAAACTATTGTATGAAGATACATTTGAAGGCACTAGGTATATTTAGCCCTGAGGAAAGAAAACTAAGGGAAGATATAATACCACTATTCACATATTTGAAAAGACACAGAACATGTTCTGTATCGCTACAAGAATTACAGATTTAAGTTACAGAGAGGCAGAATCTGATTGCATATTAGAAAACTTGCTAAAAGTAGAGCAGTTCAATTGTAGAATTTATTTCTAGACAGGTGGTGACCTTTTTTTGGGTGTGCATGTGTACCCTTCAAGTCAGTATTTAGTCTGGCGACTGTCTGGACAAATCCCTGTAGTTTTCTTGGCAAGATTTCAGAAGTGGCTTGCCATTGCCGTCTTCCTAGGGCTGAGAGAGTGATTGGGTCAAAGTCATCCAACTGGCTTTGTGCCTCAAGCAGTACTAGAACTCTCAATCTTCTGGGTTCTAGCTTGATATCTTAACCACTATACCAAACTCTTGAATTCTTGAATGTCTCTACAGGATGTACAAAAGTATGGGCTGTTATGGATGATTTAATTTCATTTGCTATACTGAACAGGCCATTGAACCTAATGCCTAAATGGCTATTTTCAATTTTGATTGACTACTAGAAAACCTAGACTCAAGCCATTTTGTAACAAAATCCTTGCTTGAACATTACTAGCATTTTTAAAATATTGTGCAATAGTCAATGTAAATCATTTGAACAATGCTTTCCTTACAGTAAGGCTGTGAGCAAAGTATCACTTTTCAACCATCTACACAGCTGCAACTTCCTTTTACCCAGCATTCCTGGTGAAAGCATCTTCAGTGCATATACAAGCATACTGAGGCAATTTAGCACAAAAAGGCTGTGCTTTTGGGAGGATGCAGCTGCTTCAGTGCTTTAATGAATATTGCTTTGTTGGTGGCATGAACATGAATGGAACACCCCTTCAAGTGCATTTTTGCCTTTTTCCAGGATGTTCCTCTGACACCCTCTACTGACTTCTATAAAAAATTGGCCTTGGATTGTTCAGGACAGCAGGTTGCAGTTGACTTGTTTCTTCTTAGTGGGCAGTACTCTGACTTGGCTTCATTAGGTAAGACATTCTTTTTGCTCACCATTTAGGAATGCATTGTTGAAAGATGTAGATTACGCAGGGATGATTATAATAAAATATGGTCATCCTTTATCAAAATTGTTGCATAAAATTATATATGCATGAGGAGCTCTGTTCTACTGGTTTGCTTTCTTTCCTGCTTGATTAATAAAGGGATAAAACTATTTTCTCATATGCTACTCTAAAACGGAGTAATGAACTTTGTTTTTACAATTACAGATTTGAAATTGTAAAAACTAAAACATTATAATCAAAAGATTTCAATCTTCAATTTCAATCTTCAATTTCAGTAATGTACTTGATGCTATTTCCAGTTCATCATCTTTAAAAATCTTTTTTTAGGAAAGAAATGTATTCCACTTCAGTAGTGAAACTAGTGCTTGAAAAAAAGTGCATGTTTCTTTTTCTTACTGTAAAACTTCTATCTTTTAATATTATATTATTTTAAGTCCAAAAATGAAATAAATTTTCTTTTTTTTAGGATGTATATCAAGGTATTCTGCTGGTAGTGTCTATTATTATCAAGCTTACCATCATCAGCACAATCCTCTTCTGGTGGAGAAATTACAGAAAGAACTAAAGCGATATTTAACTAGGAAGATTGGCTTTGAAGCTGTCATGAGGATAAGATGTACCAAAGGTTAGACACTTAGTCTGCCAGTGTTAATCGAAGCATTGTCATAATTGCTTAATTAAGCATGCAATAAATAAAATAATAATGCGTTAAATAAGGTGCATGTGTAAAATTTGAAATTCTAAGTAGCCTGAATTTGGAATTCTGACAAATGATGTTTGATACTCAGCATTGCTTAAGTTACTATTCTTTCTTTACAGTCTTAATGTATGAGCTTTTATGAAAGAGTTGTCATAGAATATTATAAACCTATTGTATAATCAGTGAAGGCTATTTTCACATGTGTAAATTATCTGAAATTGTTGATCTCAAAGATCATGGAAACATGGCATCCTGTTCCCCAAGGGCAAGGTCTTTTATATATTGGATGGTTACACTGAAAGTAGCTCTCTTGCGCTCTCTCCCCTCCCCTTTTCCTGGAGCTTGCTATATTGTTAAGTAAATAGGCTCAGGTCTTTGGGGAATTTGGTCTGCCTATCATAGCAGATTGGTACTTCTAGGAAGATTTTTAAAGAATGCATTGTAAATCCAAAGGTAAATTTATGCCTTGAATATTCTTTTTTGGTAAAAGGATAGATTTTGGGGGGAAGAGGACATCTTGAATCAACAGGTAATGCAAAATGAGCTGCACACATGAATGGGCTTGCTTTTGTATTTAGGAATGAGATGATTTTTCTAAACTTAAGCTTATTTTAATCACAGTTTAAAATGTTTCCTGATTCAAAATAATATAGCCCTAAGTTTACATTTCTTCTTTACTGTAAAAAAAAGTACATATTTTAATTTTGGTTCAGTTCAGTTATTGAAAACAAAGAGATTGATAATGCTAATGCTAATATTTGCATAACTTATTTAAGAATATTTTAATCAACTTAAGCAGTTCAAGAGAGACTGGCTACATTTAGATTGCCCTTTTTATGTGGTAAAATCCTCTCTGCATGCACAAAGAAATACTGTTCCTCACTACATTAAGAATAATACTACAAAGGCTTTATGACAATATGGTGTGTTTGCCATACAGAAATTTCATTTTCTACACATTGCTTCTGCTTTGATGTTTTTAATTGAGCATGACATCTTATAGAAGTCCTTAGTGACAGTGTTTAAACCTAATCTGTTGAAAATTAAAGAGTGAATGCTAGTAATTTTAAACTTCATTACAATGTTTTAAACATTATAATTCTTTTCACAGGCCTTTCAATTCACACCTTCCATGGCAACTTCTTTGTACGGTCAACTGATCTATTGTCTCTGCCAAACGTGAATCCTGATGCAGGATATGCTGTCCAAATGTCAGTAGAGGAGAGCTTGACAGATATGCAGGTGGTCTGTTTCCAGTCAGCCCTCCTGTATACCTCTAGTAAAGGTAAGCAATCTGTGGCATCTGGTATACATTTCAAGGTCATACCCTCCATGCTTTTAATAACACAAAATGGTTGTTATTAAAGACTTTAGATTTTTGCAGTTTTCATGATTAAGAACTTCGTAGGTTATTGGCGGATACTCATGACTTTCACTGTTAAATGGCACTTTGGGTTTGAAAAAAGCAGAAAGTAATATGTCTTACACAAATTTGGTGAGAAAACAGCAGCCTCTATTTAAATTTGTAAGGTGAATGACTTTGAATAATACACTTCACTCCATGTCCACAATAGAATTAATGTATCGTAGTTTTTGAAGCATACCCTGGATTTATTTTAAATGCTATTAAAAGCTACTTTTTTAACAGGCGAAAGAAGAATACGTGTCCACACACTGTGTTTACCAGTTGTAAGCCAATTGAGTGATGTTTATTTAGGAGCTGATGTACAAGCTATTACAGGCCTTTTAGCCAATATGGGTATGTGCTGAATTGTTGGATTGAATTGCACAATATTTTTTGATTCATTGATACTATCGTTGTACAAAGTTTAAAGATTGGTGGTAATGAATGTTTTGGTTGAGAATGTTCTAGAATGCATAAAAGTGCTTTACAAAATGTATCTAAAAAGCTTGGCAACTGTACCACAGCATAAAGAGATATAGATATTATGCAGTGTTGCTTTGTATTCTTTTTGGTAAATTGGATAGCTGTGTGTGTGTGAGAGAGAGATTGAGTGAGTGAGTCTTTAATATTAATTGTTAATACTTTTTATCGCGATTATTTATTTATTTATTTATTTATTTATTTATTTATTTATTTATTCATTTATTTATTTGTATTTATATGCCGCCCACCTCCTGAGGGACTCGGGGTGGCTCACAGAAGTTAAAAAATACAATATGCAATTTAAAATCAATAAAAATAAAATTAAAATCAGAATTAAAATTAATTAACAACCCTCATCGAATCAGCCATATAGATTATATGTTATAGATTGACTTTTTGACATTCAAGTGGACTATGTTCTGTTCCTTTTCAGCTGTTGATCGGTCAATTTCTGCTAGTTTGAGTGATGCTCGAGATGCATTGGTGAATGCTGTAATAGATTCTCTTTCTGCATACCGCTCATCTGTCCTAACCATTCAGCAACCAGGTCTTATGGCTCCTGCATCATTACGTCTGTTTCCATTGTTTATCCTGGCTCTCTTAAAACAGGTAAAAATAAAAACACAAATTTCCTTAGAAATAGAAGTTGGATAAGTAAATTTTGTTAAAATTGATGATGACCGTTCATAGTATTATAGTTAATTATTTTTTCCAGATATTTATATGCAGTAACAAATTTAGAAAAACTATTGTATATCGAGAATAAGTTTCCAGACTTCCTTGTATGCATGAAGTAAAAAAATGTATGGTTGAAATTGATGATCTTGACATGTGCATAACTCTAAGTTGTCTTGTTTTTCTGCTGCTACTTTTGCTTACAGAAAGCATTCCAAAGTAAAACAAATACCCGTTTAGATGAACGCATCTTTACAATGTGTCAAGTGAAAAGCCAACCATTAGTGTACCTCATGCTTATTATGCATCCCAATCTGTATAGAATTGACAATCTCACAGATGAGGTAAGTCCTTTATCTAAATTTGTCTGGAAATCGTTGGATGTATCTTCCTAATCTCTGATATTATACAAAATTGTACTAAAACATTAGACTTTTGTGCAAATTTTCTAATAAAGGCATGTATTTCCATGCTTTTCAGATTGAGGGAGCAGTTTTCTTCAATATTCTGTGTCAGTCTTCCTTTTTCCAGACTTCAAGTCTTGGAGGTTTGGAAAAAGGAAAACTTTTTCCTTTTCCCTATCTAAGCGTTGAGGATGATTTAGTTATGTGAGTATTGACAATCAAGAACATTGCAAATAGTAATTGCAAACCAATATTTGACATGATAGGTGAAGGCATCAATTATGAAGGTACCCTGTTTCTCCCAAAATAAGACATCCCCTGATAATAAGCCCAATCGGGCTTTTGAGCGCATGGCAATAAGGCCAAGCGCTAATTTCAGGGTTCAAAAAAATATAAGACGGTCTTATTTTTGGGGGAAACACGGTAGCAATTATGACAGACTTTGAGAGTATATAAATATAACAGCTTTTAAGTTATAGTATAAATTGTGACATTTATAAATTGGATTATTAGTTGGCATGTACCAGAAATTTTATAAGCTGTTTCTATTTTTGTATGTAGTTGTCTAATTTTGTGCTTGATATACAAATTATTTAGCCATCAAATCAGTGTTTTAGTGTGTGTTTAAATGAATGGAGATATTAAATTATGATGGGTAAATTGCAAAGGACATTAAAATTGAATATATGCAAGTAGAATATCTGATATTATAAATAGATATGAAAGAACTAAATTTAAATGGTACGCATTCCTGCATTTTAACAAATGGAACGTATTATTTATATGCAAACTAAACATTGTTAAATTTCTGTCAAGAACTTTAATTGTTTCCTGCAAATGTAAACACCTTTCATAGTGCAAAGAACAGAAATTGTAATTGCAATTTGCAAACCACTCTATCTGGAAACATTAACAATTGCATAAAAAATAAGGTTGGAAATTATTTTTCTTTATGTTATAGATACATGCAAATGATGTATGTTTTAGACTTGATATCAGTCAGGATATGGCAGCCCATATTTATAATACATAAGATCTACTGTTTTATTTGCCAATTAGAAATCATTTTATCTATTTAGGGAGCCCTCAACATTGGTGACAGAACAGTACCTCAGCCACCCATTCTTCAGCTCTCTGTAGAAAAGCTAAACCGGGATGGTGCTTTTCTTATGGATGCTGGCTCTGTAAGTAGAATCTTATATATACTATGAGCAGCAGGAGTCATCTCATTCTCCATAAATAAACCTTCATAGCAGTACTTTATTAGCCTGATTTGAGGTAAAGGTTTAATGCATACATTATTTACTAATTCCTGTGTTTGAATATACAGGTCATGTTTTTATGGGTTGGAAAGAATTGTGGACAGAACTTTTTAAGCCAAGTACTTGGAACCCCAAACTATGCATCAATACCACACAATATGGTAAGAACATAAAACGGTAAGCAAGGATAGACAGCCTGAGTCCTTCATAGTTTGGGACTACAACTTTCATCAAGCCCAGCCAATATGATAATGGCTAAGGATTTACCAAGTTGTAGGACAATACCTTTACAGCAGATGGCAGCATCTAATCAACCTGGTCTTGAAAATGCTAAATAGGGTCAGATCCAGTATGTAGCTCGATGAGAGATCACCATGAAATCCTAAGAATAGATTGTAGAGTAGGCAAAGTTTAAAAAAAAAAGTCAAAAGGTAAGAACAAGCCATTTCCATACTATATTGCTGCCAAGAAAGCAACAGGGATATATATAGTTGACAAGACCTGAACTTGACTCAAGAAATTTAAGATGAAATATCAGTCAGGATCATGTTACCTACTTCTATTCGTTGAAGTAATGTGGTTCCTTCGAATTACCCAAAAGGATTAAGGTGTGGCCAACAAAGTACCAGTTGTGCAAACTGAAGTACTTATTGAAATAGACCTACAGAGAGCTTTTGTGATTCTGGCTTTTAGATGTCTTATGAATGCCTGAGTTTGCACCTTATAATTTAGAAGAACTAAAGTCAATTTTCCAAAAATATTATCATTAAATAAACAGTTTGTGCACTACATGCTTCTGTGTATTGCAACATCCCATTTGCCATGTTATGTGCATAAAAGTACCTGAAATTCCATATATCAATTAAATTTGGGTGCTTCATTGCTTCTATTGAGGATAACCACATTGGGATTTTTATGTAGTGCTTTTGCTTTATTTTTTTTCCAAATCTGTAAAAGTGCATTTCTTAATATATGCCTTTGGAAGTGATTGTGAATTTTGTATTTTTCATCCCATAGAAATGCATGCCACCCCACTTGCAGGTCATGGCCTTCTATGGTTAAAACTCTTTTGTTTCTCAATTCCATCCAATCTTTTAACCAGGTAAAGCTGGCTGCCTGGTAGTATATTTCCCATTCTGGTAACACCAGACCCCCTTTGTCTTTCATATCTTGTAGGAGTTTTAATTAATCCTGGGCTTTTTCCCTTGCCATATAAATTTAGTCACTAATTTATTCAAATTTTCAAATAATGTTTTCCCTAATTTTATTGGAATGACTTGAAACAAGAATAATATTTTCGGCAGTATATTCATTTTGACCGTAGCGATCCTCACTAAAAATGATACCTGTAGAGTTTTCCAATTTTCTAAATCCATTTTTAATCTGTTGTTGTATTTTATCATAATTATCCTCCTTAATTGAGGAGCACTTCGCTGTAAGCCAGATCCCTAAATATTTTATTTTCTTGGTTATTTTCATTTTTATTTTATCTTCCAGTTCAATTTCTTGCCTCTTAGTAAGATTTTTAGTTATTAATTTGGATTTATTTTTATTAATCTTAAATCCCGCTACCTCTCTGAATTCCTCTATTTTTTTAATCAATTTGATTCTGGTTTCTAATGGGTCTTCCAATATAAATACCAATCATCAGCAAAAGCTTGAACCTTGTATTCTTCCTTCTTAATTTTTAGACCTTTTATTTCTTGCTCTTCTCTAATTTTTTATCAGAAGTGTTTCTAATGTTACTATAAATAGAAGAGGAGAAAGTGGGCACCCTTGTCTTATTACTTTGTTTATGTCAAATTTTTCTGTCATATCGTCATTCATAATTACCCTAGCTGTTTGTTTTGTATATGTTTTTTCAATCATCCTTCCAAATTTTGTCCCAAATTCTATATAATTTAATTTCTATTATAATAAATTTCCAATTCAGATTATCGAATGCCGTTTGGGCATCAAGGAAAACCAGTGTAGCTTGTCTTTTAGGATGCGCTTCATAAAATTCCAAACTATCCATTATAATCATATTATTTTTTATCTGTTGACCTGTTAGGAATCCGTTTTGATCTGGATGGATATTATTTATTTATTTATTATATTTTATATATATATATATATTATATAATATATATTATATATTATATTTATTATATTTATTCAGAATTGTTTTAATTCTCTGTTATTATCATTGCAAAAATCTTGTCTGTATTTAATAATGAGATTGGTCTATATTTTTGAATTTGGTTCTGATCAGTATCTTCCTTAGGAATAAAAGTAATAATTGCTTCTGTCCATGTTGTCGGTATTTTTGCCTCCTCCAGAGCCTCCTTAAATATCTCCAACATTAACCATCCTAATGACTCTTGTATATTTTTATAAAGCTCAACTGGGAGTCCGTCTGGACCTGGTACTTTATTATTTTTTTGTTTTTTCAGTGCGACTCCGAATTCTGTTGCGGTTATTGGTCTTTTTAACATTTCCTTTTGCTCGTCAGTGATTTTATTCATATTTGTTGCCTCTATGTATTGCTTAACTTTGTCTTCTGCTATATCCTCCTGGGAGTAAAGCTGTGAAAAAAAAATTATATTCAATTGATTCAGCCAACTGTCTATTCACTTGTACAGACTTCTGTTCCATCATTCCTTCACGTTTTGTAAAATCCAGCTTTTGAGCTCCTCACTTTTTCGTGCTAATCTCACTCCGATCTGTCATGTCACTCTCCGCTCTACTCCATTTTAGTCGCCGCTTTCCCGCACAAGCTGTGCCCTTCTCCTTAGAGCCTTACTCTTTCTGCGCCTTCAGATCTCAAAGCAATCTTCACCTCCTTCAGGGGTTTTCTATTCTACTGAAACAAAGCTGTCGTTTTCTACTTCTCCACTTCCTGCTCACGCAGCAGTCATCGCTCCTGATCAGCCTTAAAGACCAATACATTCTCTGCCAGTTTTAAGAGTGCTGCCCCTATCTGCACTGATGGTTGCTTTCCACCCAGTGTCTTCAGAGCTTCTTCTTTAGGTTATCGATCTCTCTGGGATTAGTAATGCCCTTACCGGACTCCTAGTGGAGAATTTTCGGGATTCCCTCATCCGCTTCACTCCGCGATGACATCACCGCCGGAAGTCCATTTTGTTTCTGTGTAATATATTCAGAATGAACAGACTTTTTGCTTTAATAGATATTCCTTTCCCACTTAATGTAATACATTAAGGTTTTCTATGTAGATAGACCTCAGCTTATGACAGCAGTTGGGACCATAGTTATTGTGGCTAAGCAATGCAGCCATAAAGTGTGACATCTTGTGACCACCTCACCTTTAGCAATGACAATTCTGGCAGTCCAAGATGCTGTCATTAAGCAAAAACCTTGCCTGACTGTGACTTCCGACTTCTCCATTAACTTTGCTCGTGGGAAACCAGTAGGGAATGTCGTAAATTGTAATCCTCTGTCTATGGGAATTGTAACAGTCAGAACTCCAAGAACCTGCCATTAAATTCCCCTCGTCTGGTGTCACTGTAACTTTTATTGGTCAATGAACAAATAGAGTCGAGGATTACTTTATCTTAAATTTGCTTAAGTGTTCTTCCAGTGCTCTGTCTCAGGAAAAACACCAGAAAAAAGATTTACTTTGTTGTGTTCTGAAAGAGAAAAAAGTATACTCTTGCAGAAGTAGTTTAGTGGAGTTAGAATTTGTCCATGATGATTCAGAATATATTTTATAATATTTTTTGCTCCATTATTACCCCCATTCTTATTTGTTTTTGACAGACACAACTTCCAGAATTGAACACAGCTGAATCGTCTAGAGTGGTTGCTTTTATTTTCTGGCTAAGGGAGCAAAGGCCTTTCTTTCCTATATTATATATTCTAAGGTAAGTAGAATGCTTATGAAATTTGATTGGTAGATTGAACAGAAAATTGCATGATTGTCTTTCTGAACACTAACAATTGCATGCATGTAAGTACCTTAAGTTGCAAACTTCCTTCAGTTCATGTCTGGTACAAGAAGACACTTTTTTTTGCAGAGACAGAAAGCATATTAAGTGCAAAAACAAAACTACTAACCAAAAGTATTAAGTAACGCCATGGAAAGGAATAAAAGAGAGTAATGAAGATGATGCAAATGGAATTATGAAATTGTTAATATTTATTTGCAGGATTATTAGCTATTTAGGTTGTCTAAAATAGACAAAGTTCTTTTAATGTAAATATTGCACATTTATTCTATGCATACAATAAATGTTAACTAAATATGATCATTACTAGTCAGTTACCATTATGAATAGTTTTAAAAGGAATAAAATATAAAAGCAAGTACTTATAATGGCCTTCTGTTTATATTTTGAAGGGATGAGAGTCCGTGGAAACCAAGTTTCTTACAAAATATGATAGAAGACAGAACAGAATCTGCATTATCATATTATGAATTTCTTTTGCATATTCAGCAAAAAATGAATAAATGAGCTCTTTTCTTAAATGGTTCATCTGCTGAAAGGAATGTACCCTCCGTGCAGAACTCTTATTCCTGTAATGCTCCTATAAGTTGTTGGCCTGGTGCAGTTGATGAAAATCTCACTGTGATTCCCCCTCTTCTCCCTCCCCCCAAAAAAGGAAAAAGAAAAGCAAATAAAGGACTGTGGAATCTTTAAGTACACTATTGTGTAGTTGTACGTTAAAACTTTAAAATAAATTTGAATATGTTGGACGCCTTTAATTTACTGCAAAAAATGTTTCACAGTAAGTAATTGTGGCATAAGTTAAAAGGCAATATTGGAGAAATGTTTATAAGCTAACATTTTTACCTTTCATTTTTATTTTTCTGCTTTGTGTTTTGCTGCTAGAATTAAAAACTCTGAGACTTGAGTTTCCAGGAAACTATATTGTCTTGATTATACAATTCATTAGTCGTTAAAAGTTGCCTTTTTAAAGGAACAATGAAAAGTACATTGTGAACAAAATACTTGCAGTTTTAATGAGCTTAGTTTCCATTTCTTTTAAACATTGATTATGATAAGAACAAAAATAAACTTGAAGTAGTCTACTTGGGTTTAAAATGAATATCAAATAATTCATTTGAATACCTTTAGGATGTGTCAGTATTCTAGGTCTTGAAAGATAAATGGGATTACATTATATTCAGTAAGAATTAAAATTTAAAAAGATCTGATGCAGCTGAAAAAAATAGTGAACAATAATTGATCCTAGTCTTGGCTGTTAGCATGATGTGTTTGGTCTTAATTCATTGAAAGTAAATAGGGGAACAGACAGTAAACCAAAAACCATTATTTTCATATTGTTTTATTAATTTTTCAGTCACCTTTTGGTAATGGGCTGAGGTTTTGATAAAATGCTTATTGGTTAAATAATACATTGGAGGTATATTTAATAGCTTGTTGAGATCCAGAGGAGCATCAGGTTTAGTAATAATAATTTTGCTATTCAAGCATTTTGAGGCTTCAATGGAAAAACTAGACAGGAACCCTGCTCAATTTAGAGTGTTCAAATACTGGATAGTTATAAAAGAGAAATCTTAGTTTTATGGTTCCCTGGAAATTGCTATAATTTAAGTAATAATATAAGTGTATTGACATTTATAAAACAGAAGGAACTGTGGTGGTATATTGTAGCAATTGTTAGTTTCTACATTGCCCTTTACTTCACTCCCTCCTCCCCCCCCCCCAAAGAAAAATCGAATAGAATATTTTTCTGCTGCAAATCCTTCTTGGGAGCATTGATTTGTTGCTCATTGCTTTAATTTATACAATTTCACTGATCTGAGGAATGAGTAAGAGATCATATATGCAAAAAGCCAGTGAAGTTTTTTCATGAACTATGGTATTTATCAACTGCCACTGGAATAGCAATTGTAACAAATGTTATAGCGATACTGTCTGCATCATGATCTATTTAGCTTGTTGGAGTGATTTATGAAGAGCTTTAGAAAATGATTGTTCAACATCTGAAAGAAAGGGGGACATTTCTTTAAAATGATTCAGATATCTAAAAAAACTACCTGCTGACTTCAGGAACCTTATAACTGATTTCACGGTTTTAATTATTTTTCATTCAGTTATTTTGAAATGTTTTTTAAAATATTGGTAATCTAATTCAGAACCATATAATCATGATGAGATATGCACTTGTAAGTATGGAAATCAGTGAGGTGCTTTAAAATACAATATAAAGCGGAGGATTAATTAACTCTTCTCCAAAAAATATACACAAACCTTTGTGTATAATCCAGCTTTCTGAAAAGAAGGTATAGGCAAAGATTAGATATAGGAAAGTATGTATCTAGCACCTCATGCTGGCTGTGGGTTCCTCCTTGCTTCATTCAAGTTGGAGTAGAGAATTGGTGTGATCAGATTCTGTAGAATCTGAATGGTAAAAGTCTGACAAGCAGCACCATACCTAACTTTTCTGTATGTAAAAATATTCTGCATGGAGAAGAGGGAAAGGCATGTAGACATAGCTCTACTTCATGTAAGATAAAAATAATGGGCTTTGAATAAATTATGGAACCTGATAAACATATTTCAAGAATGCATCCCTAACTCTAAAAAAAAGGTTAACTGTGAGCATATTATGCTCTTTGGATAGAATATTGTTTAGAATGTTCATGCACTGAGAAATAGGAGTGAATTTTCTAATTCTTTCTGAGGAGAAAATTGATATCCTCCTCAACTTGAGAAATCCAGGGCAAATCCATGTATAAATGTTAAATCACA
>JANHFM010001660.1:57820-74815 GCA_032468115.1 Grayia smithii | reverse complement strand
CTTTCGAGGTAGGTAAACTGAGGACCCAGATTGTTGGGGGCAATAAGCTGTAAAAATGCCGCTTGGGGAGGGGGGGCAAAAGCCCTATTAAACAGGCATATACATGGAATGAAGGCTATTGCTAAGCACATTGATTTGTGGTTAAGAAATTCTAAGATGCCCTGAGTCTCCAGAGAAGGGCGGCATATAAATTGGAATTAAAAAAAAGAACAAGTTCAAAGTCCAAGAGAAGGGATAAATATCCCTCACTCTCAACTCCATGTGGTCAGCTCAGCTGCCCACGATCACATCTTGGTGGTTCTGCTTCTTAAACCATCGTTCCAATCAGCCTCCATTTTATCTCCAGTGCCTTTCTCCCAGCTCGGAACTGAACCAGATGGATATTTCCTCCAACACTATGCCCAGCTTTATTTCCTCTTAAAAGCAAGAGTTCCAACCTTGTATCTTTTACTCCCAACATTCCTGCTTCCATTTCCTATTTCTTTGCCTCACCATTCTTTATTCCGGGTGTCTGCAACCTGCGGCTCTGGAGCCACATGCTGCTCTTTCATCCCCCTGTTGTGGCTCCCTATCGGCTGAACCCACCACTGGCTGGCCCCACCCCTCACCCTCCCCTTCCCGTCACACTGGCCTGAGAGAGATGAGAGGCGTGTGTGTGTGAGAGAGACAGAGAGAGAGAGATACCTGTTTCCCACAGAAAATACTGGGAGCCACAAAATCTGGGTAGGTGTGGCTGTGGGGATGTCATGTGACTGGGTGGGAGTGAGTGATGTCAAATTGGCCACACCCACCCAGGTTTTGTTTCTCCCAGGGTTTTTTTTTCCTATGGGAAATGGGTCCAAATGGCTCTTTGAGTGTTTAAGGTTGCAGACCCCTGCTTTATTCCAAATCATGCCTATGTATTATATCTTATTTGTAGCTCTCAAAATTAATAATAAATCATTCCTAACCACTTTTATCCTAAAGTATTACATAACATTACATTTGTGGCATTTTTATTTAAACTACATTAGGGCTATAGTTTGCAAAACATGTAACTCAGTAAAAACATGAAATTCAAAACACCAAATAAATCTAAACCATTTTAATAAACTAATAGAAAACAAATCTAGTGCAAGATCACCTTTTTAAAAAAAGGTCAATATAATAAAATAATTAAAATAAACATATGCAAGCCAAAGGCTAGGAAAACAAAATCCTTGCCTAAGTACTTTTGGGATTAGAATGGAAAATAATTTTGGTATTTCCTTAATTATTTGGGGGATAAGCAATCAACTCCCCCATCAGCTGGCTGACAATTGAAATCCGCGGAGCCCCGCCTGAAGCAGCCAGGAGCTGACCGTGACGGAAGCGATTATGATGTTTTTTCCTAACCGATGAGATCATACTCAACTTTTCACCCGCTTCACTCCCGAAGCCCTTTTCACCTGCTTCACTCCCGAAGCCTTTTCCGCCATCTTTTAATAGGGTCGGCGGCTTCTGAACAACGGCTTTAAAGTTGCCGCCGTCACCGCGCTGCCGCTTTTACTCTAACAGGAAGACCCTCATCTAAGATGGCGTCGCTCGTTTTAGCGTCTGAAGGCGGTCCTCAAATGGCGCCACTTGCGCTTGCGCGTTAGAGAGCGGCTGTCGGAGAGTGGGGCCTGGTGATTTCCATTGTATTAGTTGAGGAAGAAAAGACTTGAAGGTGGTCGCGGCTCTTTCGGCGAGCGGCGGGTCATGGAGCCGGATCCTGTGGAAGGGGACGGGTTTGGCAGCAGCCACCACGAAGGAACCGGCGGATCTTCCCCACCGCTGAGCGGACTCACCGCCTCTCAGCGGCGGGCCGAGATTCGCCGGCGAAAGCTCCTGATGAACTCGGAGGAGCGGATCAATCGCATCATGGGCTTCCATCGGCCGAAGGCGGGTGAGGATGGGGCGTGGCCTGGGATCGGCGGGGGGACCCGGGCGAGGAAAGCCCAGGCCGCGGCCGGAGGGAGGCGGGGATTCGGCGGGAGGGCCCTTTTCCTCCGTCTTCTCAAAACCCTCACGCCCGGTACCTCGCCGCCCCTCGAGGTTAAAAATCTGCCCTTTTTTTGCAGCAAAACTTTGTTTCCAGCAACACTGCAAACGGCTGACTTAGGTAGCGGCCAGGGGTTTGGCGCTTCGAGCTCCTCAAATATAAAAGGAGTCGTCATTCTTGGATAACGGAAATTTAATGGAGTTGCTTTCTGATACGTTTTAAACCCATTATTCGTTTAAATGGGACCGGGCCAGTCAAATAGTTACGCAGTGTAGATTGTTCGGGAACCGCATTCTCATTTTTGGAAGGAAAAAAAAAAAGTCAAATTTGAACGGCTTTAATAAAAACGCAATGTCAGTGTGTTCATCCAATCAAGAAAACCTTACGTTAGTGAAGAGCATTTCAGCACAATTGGTAGTATCTTAGTTGCTATCTTAAATTTGGTGAAGGAGTTGAGATTTGTAAGAGAATTATTACATTTTTAGTCTTGCCACTAGCAATGGATGCTACGCCCTTGCAGCTGAAAATGCAAAGGATCTGCAAGCTCTAATAATAAAAATCAAATAAGGTAGTCCTTGACTGACAACCACAACTAAAGCTAAAATATCCATTACTAAGCAAGACATTCGTAAAGTGACTTTTGACCCCCTTTTAAGACCCTTTTTTGCCATAGTTGCTAAGTGAATCACTGCAGTTGTTAAATGAATCACAATGGTTTTAAGTGAATCTGGCTTCCCTCCTTGACTTTGCTTGTTGGAAGCCTTCTAGGAAGGTTACAGATGTCCCTGAGACAGTGCAACTGCCATAAATACATGCCAGTTGCCAGGTGCCTGAATTTTGATTGTGTGACCATAAGGATGCAGTGGTTATAAGTGTGAAAACCAGTCATTAGTCACTTTTTAGTGCCATAGTAACGTCAAACAGTCACTAAATGAATGGTTATAAAGGGAGGACTACTTGTACCCTAGTGGAAAAATGGGACTAAAATTAAATACAAAGAAGACTCTACATCAGGTAGAGTAACCAGCCTTAGAAGATATTGCAGTGGTAGATAGCCTCTGCTGTTTGGATCAACCATCAACAGTTAAGGAAATCAGCATTCAAGACATATGCCACAGAATAAGGTAGAGCAACCATGAAGATCTTGGAAAATATGTTCCTATACCATGATCTCTCTATTATCTATAAAGATCAGAATTATGTACGCCAAGTATTCTCTATGACAATATGTATCATTTTAAGATGACTTTATTGTGAGCTAGAGATGCATTAAAGGTGACTTCATGAGGTTTTCTAAGCATGATTGGAGAATATCTTAATTTTGTATTTAACAGGGTATGGGAATAAGTGACTAGTCCAACTCTAGACCACAGGTATCAAACTTGCTGCGTCACATAGCCATCATGTGACATGATGTTTTTCCCATTCATGGAGCTGGGGTGGGCGGGGCCTGTGCATCAGGCAATACATTATATATTCTAGGCAGTACATTATATGATTACCTTTTATATTTTAAATAATTTTTTCAATGCAGAAATGATAAGCCAATGTGAAACTGTGATTGAGAGATGATTATTACAGGGTGGGATTTACTCATTTCTTTTGAGCAATCGAAATATATATGCACCACTGTATTTTTGCATACAACATTGCTTTAAAATGACATTTAGGATGTGTTGTTGTTAGTTGCGAAGTCATGTCCGACCCATCGCAACCCCATGGACAATGTTCCTCCAGGCCTTCTTATCCTCTACCATCCTCTGGAGTCTATTTAAGCTCATGCCTACTGTTTCAGTGACTCCATCCAGCCACCTCATTCTCTGTCATCCCCTTCTTCTTTTGCCCTCAATTTTTCCCAGCATTAGGCTCTTCTCCAGTGAGTTGAGATCCTCCATTTAGGATGTACATAGATAATTTCTGTGGCTTCTCATTATTATTGACAATGGAACATTTGGGCATATGATTCTTTGACAAGCAAGAATAAATTGAGTGAGTTGTAAAAAAATAATATTTATGAGTGTGTTATATATTTCAACAGTTTTCATCCTTTTCAGATTGGGATGCACTTCTAAAATTTACTGCATAAATATATTTGCTAATGTCTCTGAGAGCTATAGATTAAGATATTAGAAAAAACTACATTATTAATGTCTGAAAGATTCATTATATATAGCACAATTCCTAAACATATATTCTATGCAGAAAATATTGTTGAACATTCATACAATAAGGTATATTTGATTTATAGCTATTCATTTAATGACCATTTGAAGTTATGACAATACTGAAAAAATATGAGTGGTCTTTCTTATGACCATTGCAGTTCCCTCAGTGATCAAAATTTGAGTGCTTGGTAACTGGCATATATTTATGCCTATTTCAGTGTCTGAGGATCACATGTTCACTATTTTCCACCTTCAAATCAAGGACCTCCTGTACTTTCTTCTGCTAAATCTGTTGCGATTATGGGAAATTTATAATATATTTATATTTAAAGAAGTGCACATGGGAAAGAATGAATTTTAAATGTGGTAAGGTAGAAAAGTACTCTGGTTAACTGAAGCATCGTATCATTTGTTGACATTCTGTATCCTACGCATCTAAGAATTTATTACCAACTTCAAATTTGTGGTATGATTTCAGTTTTTGTTCTGTTCTCTTTAGATGATGACACTCATTCAGAAACAAAGCTTCAACTGGAACAGGATAAACCAATTTGCCTTCCTGCTCCTGTTTCCAAACGGGTTGTGCTTGGTGATACAGTCTGCAACTTATCAGGAACGGCTGACCACACAAGCAGTTTAGCAGAGCACAAAGGAGAGAAAATAGACTTATTTAGCAAAACTCATGAAGTTGGTAGTGATGGTAGCAGTGAGCTCCGGCAACGCAATAGAGGGGAACTGTTGGACGTTCCACAGAGAGCACCACGCCATGGCTTAGATCAGTATTTATCAAGATTTGATGAAGCGATGAAGCTTAGAAACCAGCTGATGAATGAGAAGCCAAGTCAAGAAAATGGAAGCGTTGTGGAGGAATTTGATTCCTTTCACATTTTTAGATTAGTGGGCTGTGCACTCCTTGCCATTGGTGTTAGAGTTTTTGTATGCAAATATTTGGTAAGTTTTTTTAAAAAAGAATCTTACTATTTTCATTTTTCTCCCTTTTTTTGTCTTGGTTGCCTGGCTGACAGGCTTATAAAGTAGTACATGTATGGGGTAATTATGCTGAGCAATTATTTTTTCATGGCTAAATAGATTTAGATCCAAATCCATAAAACCCATCTATTGTTTCTAGCAGTAATTGTTACGAACTGTGTGACAGTCTGTATTTCAGAACATCTTTACAGTAAGTAAGTACAGGTACTTACTTAATGACCACAGTTGGGACCAGCCACTCCATTGCTAAGTGATGCAGTCATTAAGCAAAACATCAGATGATCATGCCAACCATAGTTCTATGTTTGTTAAACAAATCACTTGTCATTAAGTATGACATCACGTGACCACAATTTGCAACTTTTTGCCAGTTTCTCCATTGTCTTTACTTGTCAGAATCCAGCTGTGAAGCTGACCATTGGCAATTACATATCCATGAGATGCTGTGACTTACAAATGTGCCCCACTTGTGAAGCACCTGATGGTGATGTAATTGTACTAGAAACAATGTCAGGGAATTGTAACTTATTACAGGTAGTCCTCAACTTACAACAGTTCATTTAGTGGCCATGTGAAGTTACAACTGCACTTAAAAAAGTGACGTCAATTTTTAACACTTTGCAGCATCCCCATGGTCATGTGATTTATATTTGGATACTTGACAACTGGTTCATATTTATGACGATTGCAGTGTCCCAGGATCATGTGATTATTGTTTGTGAACTTCTGACAAGCAAGGTCAATGGGGAAGCCAGATTCACTTAAGAAATGAGGCCAGAAATGTTAAAAAGTGGGCAAATTTCTCACTTAGCAACCTAAATTCTGGACTCAACTTTGGTCTTAAGTTGAGGACTTCCTGTCTTCCTGCATTTGATTCTTGGCATCAATTAAGCATTAGAAGGGGATGGAAATTGAGGTAGAAAGCAGTGGCTGTGTACCCTCTTTGTTGTTAATCATTTGAATAGTCTTAAATCACAGCTGACAATCATCCCTTCAAAGTAATCCTAACTAATGCATTTTAATATTATGCACTGGATGCTCAAAGAGCTTTATATTGGAAATAAGTGATTATCATTAATATATTACTATTTAACTTATCACAAATATCCACCCTCCACCCGTCTCCATAGTAGTGACTAAATATATTTAACACCTATGAGTTATTCTTAAATGCAGTATGTTTGATTAGCAACATTTTTAAAGTGTTTTTTCTTTTTTCATTTTTTAGCTAAATCATTGAAATGTTCTACAAGAAATAGAAGCTTTCCTTGAAAGCATCTATTTCATATGATTTCTGATGATTATTTGCTAAAGTATGTAATTTTTTATTTTATTTTTTTCTCTACAGTCAATATTTGCTCCATTCCTTACTTTACAACTTGCATATATGGGACTATCGAAGTATTTCCCTAAGGTAAGTGTTTTATTAGAAAAATCAGATCCTTAACATTTCTAACTTGATGCGACAAAGGATGAAGGATTCACTTTAGTGATGACTGATGGGAGATTCATGTTGTCAGTCAACCACAGAGTCCTTTGGGTGATCCTAGACTAATTGTTTCCTTATTTGGAACAAGTTGTGCGGGAAGAAGAATAGGTTCTATAACATTTAAAATGAAATAAGTTGCTTTAAAATGAAAGTTCTGAAAAATTAAACTTTGTTGTTGTTTTGCAGAGTGAAAAGAAGACAAAAACTACAGTATTAACTGCTGCTCTTTTACTGTCTGGGATCCCTGCAGAAGTAATTAGTCGTTCCATGGACACTTACAGCAAAATGGGGGATGTCTTTACAGACCTTTGTGTTTATTTCTTTACTTTCATGTTCTGTCATGAACTGCTTGTGTTTTTTGGCTCAGAAGTGCCATGATAATAGCTATGGGATTCAATACATCAGCAGGACTATTTTAGTCTTGAGTTCATTCACACCCCTCTGTAAATATACAAACAGGGTTAAATGTTCATCAGTTCTTTCTTCTTTCTTAATTCAGTGTACTTTAATCACAGCCGTGAAGGAAAAGCCGCATTCCAAACTATGAGGGTGAATTATTACAGGTTAGGTATCATAAGTGTGATCTCAAACATGGAAGACAGAGTAACAATGTTTCAAAAGTGGGCCTTTCCTACTACTAAGGAAGACGTTAGTTTCCCCACTATTGCTGATACCACCTTGTTCTTTAATATTTCTCTTTGGACATGAAGCCCCAAGATAACTGAGGTATATTGTGTGGTTGATCAAATTACGTTTTATGACTTTGTTCCAGAATTCTTGTCTGCAGAACTTACATTGAAGCTCCTGTTGAGCAAAAGGTGGGAAAGCTATTTTGGTTTGTTCCTCCATTTCATGTGCCCCTCAAAACACTGGAATAAGTACCCTCTGCAACATCATATAAAGGGCACAGGCAGTTGTAAGGGATAGTAGGTAGTGCTTCTCTATCTTCCTCCTATTAGAAACCCATGCTTGAAACTTAACCTTTTCTACAAATGGAAAGAGACCTACTGTGAATCAATCCACAATGATTTCTTAAGGTCATTCTCTGTGTTAATATTTGTCATTTCAATATACTAGTTCATACTTTGAGCAAATGGCATATGCTGATAAAAATGCTGATAAAATTCAGAGGCTTCTGGTTTTAGGAATGTAATTAGACTGGGTCAAATTATTTTTTTCTCTTCATTACAGGTGGTAATGTTCTGTTGATAATATAGAAAGATGAATTTAAAAATAGTGCAATCTAACTTGATATTTGTGTACATTCCCATTTGAATTGCAATCTTCTTTTGTTTACATTAATTATGAATATGCTGCATTAAATGGACATTGCAGATTGAAATACTGGTCTTTGGATTATTAGCCCTTTGGACAGTTAAGTGTCACCAGTTTTATTCATCTCTGACATTTCAGCCAATCTTAGATTTTTTCTTTGTACAAGAAGTTAGGTCAAGCTTTGGTATCTTATCCTATATATTTTCTTTTCAAGAATATGTGCATGTGATGTTTAGCATCTTTACCTAAACACCAAGGTACACTGCAGTGCAAGAAGGTGCAAATTAATATTTTACCCCAGTGTTAGTCAAGTGTTTAATATGCATAATATTTTAGAAAACAGGTAGCAGAAAATATGGTGTTTATAGTAGAATGCTAATTTTAAAATATATAAATTGGTTCTTATAAACCCATCTGAAAACAATTACTTGAAGTATCTTCTACTGAAATTAGCAAATCCTGATGTTCCTTTTTGAAATGTTTTGTTTCTTGGTCTTCTCTATAGTCAAGCCTTAACTTTTAAAATTGGTATCCTTTTATAGTTTTGTATTTATGCAAGCAATTTCCCACGTTTTCATTTCACATTTATGTAGCCAATCACAATGGCTATAAATCATAAAATATGGCAGACTTTATTAGTTGATCTTAATTTACATTAGATTTTATGGCTCCATTACCGGCTGAAGGAGATGTGTCATGTATTTGCAATCCTTATGTTAAGTTCTCCCCTATCTTCATCTTGTCACTGTTATGTATATGTAGCCCATTCTCTGTACCCATAAGTGGTTCTATCTTGCAAAGATTTGGAAATTAATCAAAGACAGAAATTATACAGTGGAACATTTTCATTATTCTGAAAAATGAGATGACTTTTTTCTTGGATTTTAATTTTTGAAGTCAAAGCTGTCAAGTAGCTTGACTTAACTGGAAATGTCTTTTGTTTTGCCTACAATTATTACAGATAATTTATTTTACAGGCTAAATTAAAACACAGTTGGGTTTTTACATAGTTGATAGAAAATTAAATTGGTTCTTCCTTTATAATGGACTCATTAAGTTTCCTTACACTGTAATTTCAGTGATTGCATTTACTGAATCAAATTTTACCACTGCTCCTTGGAAAAAGTGTTTTGGAGACTAAGTCATGGCTGAAATACACAAAGAAATGTGCATATTTTAGCAATGCAGTTTCATTCGGTTTAAAAAGCAAATTTGTCTCTTTATAACATGAACTATAATGGAAATACCTTGAAAAAAGTCTATTTTTAGGTTTTTACTCTGCACATTTAATTTTTCTAAATTCCTATAATTCATATTTTTGATGATGGACCTTCAAATATTGATAAATAGCATAAATCTAAGATCTTGTTTGATATATTTTTACTTCAAAAAGCAAATGTAGGTATAGAATTATCAATCCCAACTCTTGATATTTTGACAGTATTTTAGGCATTTTTGCCCAATAACTGCCATTATGAATATGGTCATTTCTGACAGTGAAATCTTATCTAAGACCCAGGTACAGGATAGACTGTTTTTGGATAGTGGATAGTGGATAGTGATTCTAGAAGATGCAAAAAAAAGTGCTCATTCCATAGAAGATAAAAATAGAAAAATTAATGACCAACACATTAAGATGGAGATCTGCATGTTTTTTCCAAATGCCTGCTCCATAAAAACAAAGATTTTGATGTTCTAAAACCCACCAGAACAAAATACTTAGCTATTCACCCATCTATACTTTTTTTTAAAAAGGGCTGGGGGAGGGCAATAGAAAACAATAAACAAGATTCAAGTTAAATAAAATTATCAGTACTGCATTGAAAAATGCAAAATATCTTCTTCAAGTGTGGCCCCTTTCTAAGGAAATTGCTAGTATCACTATATTTGTAGGTTTTTTGGCATCCTTATTTTTAATATTGTGTTTCCCCCAAAATAAGACCCTGTGTTATATTTTTTTGAACCCCAAAATAAGCGCTTGGCCTTATTTTCGGGGAGGTCTTATTATTTGGGGGGGGGTGGAGAAAGATGGAGCTCCTCTTGCTGTCACACCTGATTTCCAGCTCTGCGTTTAAATATTTTCGGGGAGGGCTTATTTTTGGCGGGAGGCTTATTTTAGTGCATGCGCACAAAAGACCGATTGGGCTTATTATCAGGGGATGTCTTATTTTCGGGGAAACGGTATATTTTACATATTTAAATGCAAGAAGAAAATAATTGGGCAGAGAGCCTGGTGGTTTAAAAGTAAGTTTCTCCAAGCACAAAGAACAAGCAGCTCTCCTGTGCTGTCTAAAAGTATGTATATGATGAAATAACAAGCTGCTTTGTGTGTTTCCTTTTCCATAATTGGACTTTCTCTGTAAAAATCTCACATTGTTGTAATTGTTGCATTGATTCTGTTAAATGCATTGAAGCTATATATGTTGCAATTATTTATGCTTTGGCATTACTTGAATATACATTAAAATGTCTGCAAAGGTCAGGTTTTGTTAACTTTACTTATTTCTGAATTAGTAATTTAGTACACAACGTTCTGGCTCCAAGAGGATTAAGGAAATAAACCTTTGTAGCTGAATTTAACAGTGTCCTACCTACTATTAGCTGGATAGAACACTTCCTGGATCTATAAAACAAAACAAAACAAAACAAAACAAAATGTTTGGAAAGTGTGGTTATTTCTACATTTCTTTGGTAGTAAATTTGTTATACAAGAACAGATTTGTCCTTTATCCTCCATATGATCCATAAGAATTCATTCCTCAAATCCGCTATCTTTGACTTGATGATCTCTTAATGTGAATACCATGAAGATTCTTGAGAATATGACACAGATATTGCCTTGTGTCATGAGAATGCCAGAAATTTCCAGAACTGACTAATGGAAAAGTGCATTCATAAAGATAGTCTAGGATTTCAGGTAAAACAGATGCAATTAGTTTTTTAGAAAACTAGTTCCTTTGATTTTGTGCCATTCTAATACCAAACTTTACCAACTCTGATTTTCCCTGTATATTGAGAAAGAAGATAACATGGTTTGATGGTCTTTCTGGAAAGTTGCACATAATGTCCAGGAAGATTTGTGTGCAGATTTTTTCTACTATATTGATAAAAATAATTAGATCTATGATTCTGGTGATTGGTTCTTTGCAAAAAGTTCTGATTTGTCTATCTGCGTTGATTTCAGCTGGGTTAGATGTAAAATCATGTGAAGCCAGGCATCAGATTCACATTTTGGCACCACTGGGGCCAAAAAGAATGAATCTAATTACAAAACATTGTAAGTAGAAGAACTGTGATTTATGCTTCATGCGGATACATACAAAAATAGTAACAAATGAAGGCAACCTAGTCTCAAATCCATGACTTTGCACTACATATGAATTTAAACTGTTTTTGCAGTGGTTCATCGGGTTCAAACAAATGTGTTCTGTGAATTGATCCAGATTAGAATCACATCAAAAATTAAGTGAAATCAAGAGGACATTTCTTTTGTATTGTTGCAGGGCCCCAAATTGCCCAACAGTAATTTGGTAATTCTTTATGCTCGAACACACATGGTTCGAGATTTGAAGGTGGAATTTTGTACAACCCTGATTTTTTTTCTTTTATGGGACTAAGAAAAGTTGTTTCAGGTCAACATTTTTAAAGCCACAGTGGAATCAAAACCCGACAGAGAAAAATTGTTGGGATGTATGCCACGCCGAGAGTCATAATCAGAGATAATTCCAGGCAAATCCCTCAAAAATATGAAATCAAGAGGATTCACATTTCATGCCAAGGGTCAGACGCATTTCCATTGTACAACAAATAAACATGTGGCCGGTTGTCTATGGAGTCATCCAGATCATGGTTGCCCCAAAAGTGCTTTTTCAAGGTGCAATTGGACTTTCTGAGTCTTCCTTTCCTTTTTCCTCAAGGAAAAAGCAGAAAGTCCAGTTGCCTCTTGAAAAAGCACCTTTGGGATGTGACCAGTTGACAGCAGACTACGAATAAATATTAAAGCACAGGTCCGCTTAGTTCTCCTGAAAAACATCATGGGCTTACAACGCGAGATACCGTCGTTTGTCTGCGAGTTAGTCACTGTACACCAAGCGCTCTTAGGACAAAGTTATACGCAATTGCTCCGGAGAGCGCCTGCTGGTCGCTCCGCCGGGCAGAAGAGGCTGCTGTGGGCCGGCTGTAGGAAATGATCCGGGCCCTCTTCTTTGACTTTTGGCGTTGGTGATGCATTTCCGCTTCGCTTGCTTCTCGGAAAATGGTTGCAGGCGCTGCTTGCCTTTGAGGAACCGAGGCGGAAGAGAAAGCCGTCCTTCTTCGCGGCTTCGGGGGTCGCTGCCATGGGTCGGGAATCGAGGTAAAGGGCGCGAAGGGGCAGCGGACTTCAGGAGCCGGTTTGCCCGTCGCGTTACCGCGGGCTTGCTGGCTTGGCCTTTCCTCCGCACCTGGGGCCGAAGGGAGGGGATCGTGTAGGAAGGAGGCCGGGGCAGCCTAGGAGAAGGCCGAGAAACCGGCCTCGTTGACGTTGGGGTGGCCGCCGGATTAAAGCGTGGACTATTTATATAACGCCGGCAGTTTAAACTCAAAATAGCTTCAAAATAGGAATAAGCCTTCGCGAGGCGATTTGCAACATGGAGGATAAGGGCGGTCCGTGTTCCCTTTGGGTTTAGGCCTCTGGTTACTTCCTGGGTAGCGTCTGGCCGCCTTTTCCTCATGGGGAAAGAAACGGTCTTTCTCGACTTTAAAGCCCAATTAGGTCGTCGGTCTAAATGCGATTTTTTATTTCGGCGAGTCTATGGTCATGTTTCCCCCTGCGCGCCTCGTATTGATGCCCCTTAAAAGGCTCCGGCTTCTGTACAGTTGTGAATTGGGCTTCAAACATTCTCTATCGCAGATTTTATTTCATTTCACTCTAATCCTTGTCAGCTAGGCACATTTATCACCTGTATTCGTTTTCTAGGCGAGTTAGGATGGCATGTAAAACGGGTTATGAGCGATAATATTAAAGAGAACACATCAGAAGAACCAAGTTCAGGAAAATATTGTCAGATTGCTCCTTGTGAAAAATGCTACTGCATTATTATTTTTTTAAAATCCATTATTGCAACATCTTGATTCACCAAGACTTCTCAAAACCCTTGTGCTAACATTATTCTGGCATTATTGCAATGCACTTTATATACATTTGAATGGGTGGGTGGATGGATGGATGGATATAGGAATACATTAGTTCTGCTTCTCCTTAGATTTCTTTATTTTCCTGTACAATGAAGAATAATAAGGCTTAAAAATGTTGCATATGGGTTTTTTTTACGGTGTGTGTGTGTGATTCATAGCTGCTTGCCAGAATAATTGCATAAATAAATTTCAAAACAATTGGATCAAGTATATGAGAACACAATGTCCTCTCCACCGTTTATGTTTTCCTTCTAATAATGAGCTCCTTCTTGAACAGTTATTCCAATGAGGCTGTTTTGCAAATGTTGAAGCTTATCCAAATGGGAAATGGTCATTAGTGAAAAGTCAATTGCATAGCACAATCTTGAAAAACATCCATGATTTCCCTGATATGAGGTTTAGTCAATCATATAATAAATTCGCAGTAGCTTGCACGTAATATTTCATAGGGCAGGGGTCTGCAACTCGTGGCTTCGGAGCCGCATGTGGCTCTTTGGGCCCTCTGCCACAGCTCCCTGTCCCATCAATGGTTGGCCCTGCCCCTCGCCCCTCTTATTTCTTTTTTGGATTCCAACCCGAAGCGTCAGGAAGTGAAGGCTGCCTTACGCAGAAATGTGGCATGAAGGCAGGTACAGGGTCGCTTTGCTCCTGCACTCTCCTCCCCACTCCTCCTCTCTTGACCCTCTGGCCAGCTGTGGCTGAGCCGGGAGCATGCGCATGCATAGGGAGACCCTCAAGTGAGTGCCAAAATGGGGTCATGAGAGGAGGGGGAGAGGAAGAGGATGATCCCCTGAAAGGGGGGGAGAGAGAGACACACACACACACACACACACACACATACAGAGTGGGGGGGGGGAGAGACAGACAGAGGCACACACAGAGCGATACATAGAGAGGGGGTGAGAGGGGAAGAGAAGAAGAGAGAGAGATACAGAGGGAGAGAAACACAGGAAGGGGAGAGAGGGGAAGATAGGGACAGAGACACAGAGATACAGAAAGAGAGGGAGAGAGACAGAGAATGATTTTGTGGCTGGGTAGGTGTGGTCAGAGGGTCATATGACTGGGTGGGAGTGAGTGACATTGAGTTGGCCACGCCCATCCAGGTTTTGTGGCTCCTGGTATTTTTTTTTCTGTGGGAAATGGGTCTAAGTGGCTCTTTGAGTGTTTAAGGTTGCTGACCCCTGTCATAGGGGAAGCTCAATATTATATAAAATAAACAGAGCCCAATTGTGGCTGGCAGGTTTTGAAAGGTTTCATGCTGAAATCATCCAAAACTGATTTAGTTGAAGATACCACCTTGCTTACCTAATCTCTCTCATTTTCTTAGATCAACAAAGCAACAGTTGTCCAAACAAAAACAGTGAGTTAATCTATTTAAAATAATAGCTTTTCATCTCACAATTTCTGAACACAAATATAGTATGTAAATGATTAATGATTGTATTAATCACATAGTTGCTACCTCTTTCAATATATGTGTGCAATATGCAGTTCAGATGTTCGTTGGGATTTCATGATGCTGTTTTTCCTTCAGTGTATGATGGATTCCTATTTTATATGAAGTGCCACTATAGTCTATGCTTTTCAAAAGGCTTTAAGAGAATCGTTAGTTAAATAGGAAAGAGGATAGTTTTTAATTTTTTTTTACTTCTGTAATCCTATATTTATATTTTGGGTACATTGTGCTTAGCAAACTTGGCTATTTTAGAATCTGATTGTATTTTATTTGAGCATTATTATCTTATGTATTCATATATGCTAGAAGTAAAAAACATGTTTGACCAACACATCAATAAAGATTGGCTGAAAATATATTCTTCCTTTCCTCCATTTTGGAGCACATCACTTGTCACTTGAGTGGTGAGCAATATTTATTGGCCTGAGGAAATTGCTAATTATAAAGTTGTATTTTCTATAATTCTATAGATAACCAAGTGCATATTGTATCCTTCCCCAGAAATTAACAGTATTTATACCAAGAGAAAAGAGTGGGGAATATATACATATTAACTGACAGGAGATATATTTCTTTTGTTTTGTCTTTCCTTCATGAAAAGTTCATAAGCTACTTCCTTGCTATTACTCTTGTGCCTCTTTAACTTTTCCACTTATTATTTTGAATCCAGAAATTAATAGACTGGAATGTGTATAATATTAACTTCTGTTTAACAAATTATATTTCATTTTATTTAGTCCTGCTAGAAGAATTTAGGACTCCATAACTAGTATTTCCCATTTAGTATTTTAACAGTTGCAATCAAGTGGATTGATTGTATCCCAGAGAATCTCAGAAGTTTGTAAAAAATTTCAATCTTGGTCTCAGTCTCAGATTAACCCTCTTATAAGAAAACCCCATCAATTCAGTAGTGAAAATACTGAAAATAAAAGATGACATATTTTCACAGTTTAGTTTCAGAGCATTTTGAATCATTTTAATCACAGTCTTCAGTATTTGTTTATCACATCCTTTACACTTGAATTTCTGTATACTTTGTCTTCACCCTTCTGTTATTATACAACTGCAGGCATTATCGGAAGCGCTCCTCATCACGAGGGCGCTCTGGTAGCCGTTCCCGCAGTCGTTCTCCATCTGACAAAAGAGCAAAACGTGGAGATGACAGGCGTTCTAGGAGCAGAGACAGAGACCGCAGGCGTGAGAGATCACGAAGCAGGGACAAAAGGAGGTCTCGATCACGTGACAGAAAACGGGTGAGGTAAGTCATAGAGTTTAATAGACTCCTGCAAGAAAACATTCTCAGTAAATGCTGAATATTTTCTAAAAAGATTGACGATATGGAGAAGGAATATTCTTTTGTCACTGTAAAAATTGGCTTTGGTTCTTAATTCATTAGAATTCATTGTTCCTTTATTGCAGGGGTGTCAACCTTGCATCGTCACGTTGTCATCATGTGATGTATCATGATTTTTTCCCCTTCTCTAAAATGGGGGTGGGCATGGCCAACGTGTGATGCATCTGGCCCACTGGCTGCAAGTTTGACACCCCTGCTTTATTGGAATTCATTGTTCTTTTATTTTCTGAAATGAGTATTTTCTACTTCCTCTTCGGGAGTGATGTCTTATGAACTAGAAAAAAATATTATACTTAAAAATGTACCTCAAATCTGCTTTGTACAGGCGCTCAAGAAGTAGAGAGAGGGAAAGGAGTAGAGAGAGAAGACGATCACGTAGCCGAGAAAGAAGACGATCTAGAAGCCGGAGCAGAGGCAGACGGTCTCGATCTTCCAGCCCTGGCAAAAGCAAGAAAGTAGAAAACAGGTAATTGAGTGTTTCCTAACTCTAATAATATAGCTGTTATTATGATCATATTCCACTTACGTAGTTGTGAATTTTTATTGTGGAATGCTGTTTCTATATCGTATTTTGATATGCCAAAAGTGTATTTTTAATACACCTGGTTCACTATATGAGAATATCCTTTTCCTACACCTAGTTTTATGCTTATTGTGAATACAGTAATACAAATCAGTATTTCTCAATCTTTTTTGCCTGCGGCCCGCTTCCAACCTTGATTTTCTCTTGTGGATCCCCTATCCAGATCCCATTATCAATGAAGAAGATCATCACTTGCACACTTGGTTTGTAAAGAGAATATATGTTTTTATTTACAATAATTTTAGTACCGCAACACAATCCCTTGTCAGTTGTTTACTGAGGGCTTCCAACATCTGCCAAATAAATAGGCTGATAATTATAGCAATAGCACTTAGGCTTATATATCGCTTCATAGTGCTTTTACAGCCTTCTCTAAGCAGTTTGCAGTTAGCACATTGTCCCCAACAACCTGGGTCCTATTTTACCCACCTTGGAAGGATGGAAGTTAACCTTGAGCCGGTGAGATTCGATCTGCTGAACTGCAGCTAGCAGTCAGCTGAAGTAGT
>JANHFM010001660.1:40575-53486 GCA_032468115.1 Grayia smithii | reverse complement strand
TTCTCTGAACTGCTCAAAATTTCCGCTACCGGTTCTCCAGAACCTGTCAGAACCTGCTGGATTTCACCCCTGACAGATACCCTCCTCAAATGAGTGGACCATTGCCACTGGCAGCACTGATTGAAAAGCATCCTCTGGGCAGCTTTAAATCTCATGCAGGGGACTTTCACCACCCGGAGGATGCTTTTCAATCGCCAGTACTGGCACTGGCACTGCTAAGTTGAAGGAGTAAAGAAGCTCAGGGCAGCGGGAAATAGGGGCTGGCCCTGCCCAAACCTCTCATGTCCACCCTGGGGATCAGGCTTGGAGAAAGCTGGAGAAAGCTGGAGCATTCTTGCCAAAGAAACTCACCCGTCAGCTAGTCAGCCTGCCCACTCTGCACTCCTTCACTGCACTTTGGCCGAGCCCAGACACTCACTTGAGTGTATCCCCACTAATGTGTGCCCTCCTGGTACTGCAACAACCAGCTAAGGGTCGCATGAGGAGAAGGAGAAGGAGGACAGTCATCTTCGGGGAAACAGCCAAAGAATAGGAAAAAAAGAGAAAAGAACATTTTAAAATTTAGTTCCATTGCACTTCTACATCTGACAGTCTCAATCTTTCAAAATATTGCATTTTTTCCTCTTGACATATGCTTGCCTCCTCCTTAATCTATGCTCCTTTTTACATGTTATTCAAACCCAAGGTCTTTTTATTAAGATTTAGCAAAACGGCTTATTTTCCATGCCCCAGTGTATCCTTTGCAATGCAATTGCTTCAGCTTGGACTATTTGATCTTCATCTCCCAGAATTTTCATTGAGCTGATGACCATACTAATTGGGAGTGCTGATGTTGGACATCTGAATACATTTGGAAATCTTGCTCTTTTGCAAGCAAAACACCTGAATTTTGCTCCCCTAAGGCTTTGCCTCTTTTATCTGATACGTCTCCAAGATGTTCTTCAGGGCATTGTATTTTTAAAGTACCAGGCAAATTGGCAATTAGTGTAGTTGTTGCTCTAATTTGTTTGCTTGAAAAATTCATTGGAGATTTCTAGCATTTTTGTGCTGTTTCCATTATGTATAAACATGCCACACACAAAAAGCATATGTGGAAACAAATAGGAACTCTTAAACAGAGGGTGCTGGGTGTTTTAATTAAGTTCCAAATCTGGGAGGAAGATGCTGTCTCTAACTGAGCTGCTTCCAAAAAGAGCAGGCAGTCATTTCAACAAAGAATTACATAAAGCATAGTAAATATAGTATCTATCACTTAATAAGTAACGCAGCTTCTTTTTGAAAACACTCACTGATATTTCTTCATGAAAATAATATCATACAAGGAAATGTTTAAAGATTTTACCTGTTTTGAAAGTTTTTGATTTTGGCTATATGTTTATTTAAAGCCAGGAGTGGCTGCTGGGGGTTCGCAGGGGTTCAGGAGAACCTTTAAGATTCTGTGCAATTTGGAGAACCTCCAAATTCTCCTGGCTGGCCCCATCCACCCCCTCCCAGGAGTCCCCATGTGGCCTGTTTTGGATGCAGGTAAGTTGAGGGCACACGCGGAGGCTTGGCGAGGGTGAAAAATGGGCCCATAACTTCAGGGAGGCTGGAAATGGGCCCATTTCCTGGCTCCAGAGGGCCTCCAGAGCCTGAGGAGGCTGTTTTCACCCTCCCGGAGACTCGAGAAAAGCCTCCAGAGCCTGGAGAGGGCAAAAACACACACACACCGTGGTGCAGGAGGCCAACTAGGCCACGCCCACCCAACAACCAGGCAGAGAACCCCTTGCTAAAATTTTGAAGCCCACCCCTGTCTAAAGCATATGGCTGCTGGGATTCTGTCCTTTTCACAGAAAGCATTCCCCATTAGAAGACTGGTGGATTATGAGTTAGGAGTATGTATCAGTATCAAATATTAGTATCCTTAAAAAATGATGCAAACTTAATTTGGAAACTATTCATGAACTATTATTCTGCACATCACCTTCCACATTAAGAGATTTAAAGGGAAGATTTTCAAGTACTAAGTTTTGTCTTATCAGCTATAAGGTTGAAGATGGAGGTTGATTAGAAAGTTTTGTTAAGCCTTAAAATTTAAAAAATACAACCCTCTTAAGCTTTATTATATTTTGGCTCTGCTCATCTTTAAGCAGCAGCATCCACCTAGAATATGATTTCTGAGAAAGATATTTTTTAGAGACACGACCAAAATATTGGTACTCCTCCACTTTTCCCTCAAAGAATCCCCGCTTGCCATGAAACAAGTTAAAACTGTTTCAACATATAAACATGTAAACAAGCAAATGGCATCCATCATTTTTTATTCCATACATCCCAGAGCAGACACATTGTTTTTGATATGCTACTTAATATATTCTTTCAAACAATAAAACAAATGACAATGGCAGACATAATTATTAGTTTTATTTTTTATATATATATTTAATCTTGGTCACATTTCTTTTTTTTAATTTCTTTTTCATTTTTCCAATTTACATAACAATAATAACAATAACACTTTTAATAGTACTGTGTCATATATCTATTACGGTTATTTACATTAATTTCTATACATTTTTATTTCTCTGTTCTAACCAATTATACCACTTCTCCCACACCTCATAAAATTCTGTTTCTTCCTTGCCTTTCATTTCTAGTGTTAGCTTATACATTTTGGCACATTCTAATATCTTATGTATGTCTCATTTTCTGCAATATTTTCACTTTTCCAACATTCACTTTTCTTTCTGTTACTTATTTTTGTTTATCTGTCAACAAAACCATGTAGACTTTTAGAAAGACAGGTGTTTCTATCTAATTTAGGTACCTGTTCTAGTCCATTTGACAAAATAGTTGTATATTTGTATTTCCTTTTCCTTTATTATTCATTGGTCTAGAATGTAGTTTTACCACATTTTCATTCTAAAGAAAGTTTATTTTCTGAAAAAGTTGTACTGAATAGAACTGATAATCAGGTTTTTACTAATTGTATACTTCCAGGATCTAGATCAATTTCATTTCTCTTTAAGCCATGTTAGAAATTGGACACTACATTTTGGATGATTTTTTTTCTGTAATAGAATTTTGATCAAAATAAATTAGAAGAGGAAATGAGAAAACGAAAAGAACGAGTAGAAAAATGGAGAGAAGAGCAGCGCAAGAAAGCGATGGAAAATATAGGAGAACTGAAGAAAGAAATTGAAGAGATGAAGCAGGGGAAGAAATGGAGTTTAGAAGATGATGATGGTATTAATGTCTTTATATTAAAATTATTTGTGAAGAAAGAAGCTACCCTGTTTCCCCCAAAATAAGACATCCCATGATAATAAGCCTGATTGGGCTTTTGAGCACATGGCAATAAGGCCAAGCGCTTATTTCAGGGTTCAAAAAAATATAAGACAGCATCTTATTTTCAGGGTAACACGATATGTTCTTTTGAATGTAACTGAAGACAATAGCCACAGTGGTTCTTAAGGTTGTGCATGAAATGGGGAAAATATTTTGTTTCAATTCATTTGCTTTCTAGGGGTTATACTAAATTGTTTTGTATCAACCCTGGTTAGGCAACTGAAATTTAAAATGCTTTTTGTTTTTATGGATTTGGAATGAAACAAAATCCAGCCTGCATATCCCTCTCTACCTTCCCAACTCTTTTTCCACGCCTCCCTGAAGCTACTGAAACCTTGGAGTTTCTATATGCTTCTCTCTGCTATTACTGTGCAGAGTAAATCGGTCCTGCACAAATGAAAATACCGCAAAGTTGCAAGTTTTGCTTCCCAAACCATCTGAAACTAGGTGTTCTGTTCATAGAGCAGTTTATGCATGTTGTTTTAACACTTTATTTCTTACGCGTTGAGTCTATATTTTGTAGAGAATTTTGAAAAAGAGGGTCCATTTTAGTGTTGAGACCTTCTTGATTTATTTTTATTGAATGACAGAGATTTAAATGAGCTACTGTGAAATTTTTGGGATAGGGACAAGAAGACTCAAGTTCAAGTCCCAAAAAATTCCTTGGGTGATTTGAAGCCAGAGACTTGCTCCTAATCCAATCTACTTCATAGGATTAATGTAGGAGAAGTTGGAGAAGGGAACGTGTTCACATTACTTTGAGCTCCTAAAGGAAAGGAAAAACAAAAGACCCTTTTCGATCTAAAATTTTACTGCTTGCAAACAGAAATGAAAATAGCACTAGAATTTGATTCAGAAACATGTAGCAGTAATATCTTTATAGAAGCATGCACATAAAAATATAAAATAAAAGTCTGGAAATAAACAGAATGGTTGGGTCTGTTATTTCATTTTAAAAATATTTAGTTTTATAGGTAGAAAAAAATAAACAACTCCACATTCAGCAGTTAGACTATGCAGAAAATCAGTATCACTGTTTATACAGAAAAGAGTCCTTTTTTTAACCATTAAAATATATTTAGGAAAGTATGAGTTACATATATAGGAACAGATTGTTTCCCAGTATGGTTTTAAAAATATCTTTCACATTAGATGATGATGAAGAAACTGCAGAAGGAGAAAAAGAAGGTAATGAAATTGAAGATGAAGAGTTGGATCCACTAGATGCATATATGGAAGAAGTAAAAGAAGAGGTCAAGAAGTTTAATATGAGAAGTGTAAAAGGTGGAGCTGGAAGTGAAAAGGTAAATTGGATTTGATTCACGTTTTGAAATAGCTTTTTGAATATTATGACACATAAATTCAAAATTAGAGTATTAAACTAATTCATATTTCTGATTTGCTGTGTGCTTCCAAACTCAGTAAAATGCTGTACCCCTTTTTTTCCATTTTAAAGAAATCGGGTCCAACAGTTACAAAAGTAGTAACTGTAGTGAAAACCAAAAAAGCTTCTCCAGAGACTGAAAAGAAGAAAGGAGAACTCATGGTGAATGATCAAGATGCAATGGAGGTAATTAAATTGTGTTGCCTTATTTCATGTGAAACTCCAGGAAATACTATGTGTGTTAAGAGATAGATAGTTTCAGTCATGGGAATAATTTTATTTTGTGCAGTTTCCCAATCTGTATAATAATGAACATTTTACATTGGAATCAAATAATTTGTCGTTACTTTTGTATTGTGAATTCTTAAGGCTTAAAGTTTTTTCAGAATGAGGTATCCCTGAAAAGGGAGCAGAAGGAAATCCTGTCAGATTGCTCAGCATAATCAGAAATACTATTAATACTATGGGAAATGAGTTTTTGCAGTGTAGACTACTCATGTTCCTCCATTGGCTAATATAAATGTAGAGAGACAAGTTGAATAGCTTGTATTTTCCCCTTTAAAAGGGGAGCATATGTTGTGTGCTGTTTTCATCATAGCTGCTTGGACAGTTCTCCTTACCTCAACTTAGGGTTATAATAGTTAATAAGTAAAAGCAAAACAGATAGGTAGGGTATGTAGCTTTTGTAGTAAAAGTACAGATACTAGGGAAGGATAAAGCTAGTAAATGTATAGATTTGGAGGAAAAGAAGCATGAAAGCTACCTTGGTAAATGATACATTGTGAAAGGTGGCATCTGAAGTTTTAAATATATAAGTTAATTAAATAAGTGGTTCATTCTAACAAGTTTCATAATGAGCAAATCTTTGTTAATCACTACTGTCATGCTTTTGTAGTTATCTTGTTAGTTTTATTTTTTATTATCTGGTTTTATGATGTGTAGCCTTGCAGAATTTCACACTTTTTTTAAAAATAGAGAAATGCTTCGCAAAAAAAAAAATCTTCCTAAAGGTCACTTTTCCTATTTTGTAACCCACTAGTATTCCTCTGAAGAGGAGGAAGTTGATCTCCAGACTGCACTAACAGGCTACCAAACGAAACATAGGAAATTGCTGGAACCAGTGGATCATGGAAAGATTGAATATGAGCCTTACAGAAAAAATTTCTATGTTGAAGTTCCTGAGCTAGCCAAAATGACTCTAGAAGGTAATCAGCAGCATCAAAGAAACTGCTACTAAATTCAGTAAATTAAATTGTGAGATATTGTTAATAGAGTTCATCTCAACAAATATGCTACTTCCTCATTAAATTATTTCCTCATTAAATGAGGAAGTGGCAGTTTCTTTATCCCACTACTCTGGTAACTCTTAAATTTTTCAGGCTCCTTGAATAGCGTAGGAGGCTGCAAAGAATCCTCAACACTCCTGTCAACTGTTATCTTTTCTGGATTTTCTTTTCTTTTGTTGTGTGGTAATACAGTTTTTCTGTGGCAGGTCTGAAGTATGTGGTGTTTAACTCCCAAAGTTCCTCAACCAGCCAACATCTCAGCCAGCATACTGACTGGGAATTCTGGGAGTTGAAATCTACACATCTTAGAGTTGCTAAGGTTAAGAAACATTGGTCCAATAATAAATGTGTTTTACTTTCTACACCACAACTACAAATTCCTGCTCTTATATCTGAAAAGATTATTGAGAGAGAATAAGAAGCACCTGATGAAATCACAACACGGTAAAAAAAAATGAGAAAAAAATCTTCTAGTCAGGAAGCAGAGATTCATGGATCTGCATAGTATTTGATTCTTTTTCAAAGCTAACAGGAGAACAAATTACTTTTATTGAAAAACAGCCAGAATGTTTTACAAAGTCATTAGTTTGGATTCAGAATAGCCATTCCACAAACAGTCTTTCTTGTGTACTATGAACCATCTGTTCATATGATTTGTAGTCTTTAGCTCCTTTTCCCATATTGGGACAATAAGAATCAGCTTGAGATCCTTGGCTACAGCTTCCTTATTGAAGAGCCCAAAGTAGGCGCTTTCTCTTCTTCCCTGCCTAAGTCCCAAGTGCCTGCTGCCCTTCTTTGGTATTAAAAAAAACAGTATGGAGAGAGAATTATTATTCAAAGTGATTTGCTTTGTCTCAGAGTTTTGAAAGCTTCCAGAGGTAATTACAGTCATGTGAATTGCAAAGCCAGGATTTTTTTAGGCATTGCTTGTGCAAGCCATAATAAGAGAGTCTACTTATCCAGAATCAATCTAATCAGATTATGGTTTACTGTGGTCTTATTCAGGCTAACAGGCTATCTAATTAAAAAGCTGCTAATTATTTTCTATTACAAAAGAAGATACACAGTAGTTGTATATAACGATGCTGATTGTATGATTTGCACCAGTTATATTAAAAACTTTGTTTTATATTGCTTGTAAAGATACCTGAAAATACCATCTTGTAAAAAAGTTATCAAACATTAATAGCATTCTTCGTATAGAAGACATATTAATAAAAGTCAATAAATGAGTGATTAATATATTAATTCAGGTTGTATGTTGCAGAGGTAAATGCATACAGATTGGAAATGGAAGGAATTACAGTCAAGGGTAAAGGATGTCCCAAGCCAATCAAAACCTGGGTACAGTGTGGTATTTCTATGAAAATCCTGAATTCCCTGAAAAAGTAAGTAAGCAATATGGAAATAGCAAAAATGAGGGATGTAGTGCTTTATATATTGCCAAAGTGTAAACACCTATTAGCACTAGTCAAGTATTTTATAAGGCAGTTTCTGCTATACAAGCCCACATGCCAGAAATCAGGAAGTTGTGATCGTTCAGGTGTTGTTGAAGTATAATCTTCAGGACCTCCTAGGCTTGGGTACTATGAATTACAGCTTGACATCATCTAAAGGTATCAAAATAGGTAATAGTTCCCCGTATTTATAATTTCTTCACTAATCTATAGCTGTACTTTGTAAAGTATGGTATGTGATGTTAAAACTGAAAATCAGTACTGTAATAGACCTATATATGATGTTGTTCATGTCCATAAAGTATCTTTTTATTTCCTTTTTAAGACATGGCTATGAAAAGCCCACCCCTATCCAGGCCCAAGCTATACCTGCAATTATGAGTGGACGTGATTTAATTGGCATTGCTAAAACAGGAAGTGGAAAAACTATTGCATTTCTGCTGCCCATGTTCAGACACATCATGGATCAGAGATCATTAGAAGAAGGCGAAGGTCCAATAGGTATGGTTGTGATTGTTAATCCAATCGCTCATGTAGAGAAACAGGGCTATTATGCACAGGCTCCTAAAATGTTCTTAAAAGGAAACAAAATACAACAATATAACAGCTTTTGAAACTAATCAGTTGAAAATAACCATATTTTTAATTTCATTCTGGAAAAAGCTTCATGCTGAAGAATATTAGTGATGGTTTTGTTTAGTACGAAGGGGAGTTCTATAAAGTATAACAAAACAAGGTATTTGTTTCTTGTCACATAATATATGAAAATCTTTGAGGAGAGTCTCAATTTTACTGAAACTTCTGGTGTGCGCATGATGAGGACTTTCGAATTAAAATTTCTGGATTTTTTCCCCAGCTGTCATTATGACACCTACTCGAGAACTAGCTCTACAGATTACAAAGGAGTGTAAGAAATTCTCAAAGACTCTTGGAGTTAGAGTCGTGTGTGTATATGGAGGAACGGGAATAAGTGAACAGGTATGTTATCAAACTTATATCACATTGATAAAATCTAGGATTACCAGAATGTTGGATTCAGTCTCCAAAAAGTGCTTTACCAGTGCAGCACCTATTTTAAATAGCCATACCTCTTCCCAGGATGAACAAAAAGGTAGCCACCTGAACCTAAGAAAATAAGGTGAGGCAGACATACTAAAGCATCTTTCCTAGATTGAATCTGAAATGCTGAAGAGCTGTAATAGGATTGTATTGCCACCTACCTTATGTGATCAACAACTCTTGTCTTTTTTGCAGTCAGATTTGGCAGTTCCTTCATAACTTCATTATTAGATTTTTTGGGTATTTAAAAATACTGGATTAGATACCAGAAACAAGTGACTCCTGCAGTGAATTTTCCTGATTGTCCTCTGTTGCATCTACCATACTTCCTCAGGGTGCTTCTTATGTTTAAAAGATACAAGAAGGTCTAGATAGATAGTGTTTCTTTAATAGAAAAATATTTTTTCTAGAAACAAAAATAAGCTTTTTGCCAAAATAATCAGATTATTTTTAATCGGATTCCAAAAAGATACTTCAGTGTTACAAATATTACAAATATTGGGCTTCATTGCACTCTTTAATGATTCTGGGGAAAGACCCAGCTGCTTTGGAGACAGGTGTAATGTTTGCATTTCAAAGTACCTTTTTCAAACTGAATCTAAAAATCTGCACAGTTTTTACAATATTCTAAAGAGTATAATGGATTTGAATTTAGTCAGTTGTTTGACAGATGCTATAAAACCTGATTAGTGAGGTTTTCTCAGTCTAAGGTTCATATGACTTAGTGACTGATTTTTCTGGTAACAAAGTAATATTGGAGATAGTTCTACATATCACCCAACAATTATATTTTTGAAATAACCCATTTGAAACAATGTGATGGCAGTGTACAGAAAATAGAAAATTCATTCTTTCCTCTCTAGCTGCTTTCACACATTTGTTCACAGGCAATTCATTTTTCTCTATGTTTAGGAAGAGGGTGGGATAAGGGAAAATAGATGGTCATTATCTAAAATGTGGACTTAGGTAGAGGGGCCCGGTGGATGTGAGCCCCCAATTCCTTCTCTGTATGCTAGCTGTATGTTTCTCTGACATTATGTATCAATTTAATAATTGAGAACAAAAGGAAGCATATTGTAAACTGATATATTAATAGTATCAGTAATTTAAGTATTACTTGTTATAAATGTTACAAATTAAAATAGTTTCTTCTACTTATTTTATATTCAGATTGCTGAACTGAAAAGGGGTGCGGAAATAATAGTTTGCACACCTGGCCGTATGATTGATATGTTAGCAGCTAATAATGGTAAGAAAATACTTGTTATTTGTAATGACATTGTGACACATTGTTTCCCTCTCCTTTAATAATGAAATTCATTGATCTGTTGAAGCTGTGATATCTATTATAATGTAGAATGTAGTTTTAAAAATGACTCTTCAACATCTTTCATTATAAATTTCAAAACTATTTGATGAATGGAAATCCTTGAAGCATTTCTTAAAATAAACATATTCATTTTGGGATTATAACTCAACTTCAGAATTGACTTTCTAAAAAAAGCTATCATTTACATTGATATCATGTTCCCTATTTAATGGTTGTTGAGACTGATCGTTCACTTTTTGTATAAAGAAGTTTTCATCTCTCAATTTGGGAACAAAACCTAAAAGTTTGAGTTTTTTTAAAAAGCGGCTTTTTTCTCAAAATGTTTCAATGAGTAACGTAAACAGAGATATTGCAGCTTTAAAGTACATTTTACTGCAACATTATGTGCTTATCGCTCAATATTTGATTGATTGTTTATGTATTTTGCTGTAAAAACTCTTACTAAACTGTTGACGTTTGACTTCTGTGGAAAAAGTTCCTTCAAGAGTTATAGAACTGGGCTTCCAAAGACTAAGCCATCAAAGGTAGGTACAGCAATGCTGTTCCAAAATAATTACACTTGTACGGTAAGAGCCAAATTTTTCAAACAGTGTTGCAAATTTCTTATTTTGATCTATTAGAAATAACATGCTCCATAATGTGTTTAGAAGTAAAGGTACAATAAATAGAAATCTTGTGCTTTGAATTACTTACTTTTACACTACATTAAAATAGCATTTCCTCCTTCAGATTTTTAAAAAGAGCTATCCACTTGCTTGAAGATGCTGCAGTAAGGTCTAACTCAATCCAGCTTCCAACCACTAAGCATCAGTAGCTGAGGTGAAACTCAGACCTCCTGTATATATTCACTAAGTGAAATAGAAGTGACATGGCTAGGGCATCTCTGCAAATTTTTTATGTGTTTTTATTGTTTTTAATACATTCACTTTGATATCATTTTATTGAAATGGGATTAGCAGTTTGTATAAAGCTGTGATGACGAACCTATGGCACGCGTGCCAGAGGTGGCATGAAGAACCCTGTCTGGGCACGCGCACTGTCACCAGTTGGTTTCCAGCATCCATGCTGATCTTTGCGGGTGCCAGAAAACAGCCAAAGAACAAGCCATTTTGGGGGCTCTTTTCAGGTCAAAAACGGCCCCCAAAATGGCCAAAAAACAGGCATGCACATGCAGGCCAGCTGGTCTTTGGGTTTCTGGTGTGCACATGCACTTACATGCACGTGCCTTCCAGTTTGGGCACTTGGTGCCAAAAGGTTCACCATCACTAGTATAAAGTAATAGAAAGCAGGCTGTTGTGGATTGCAACTTCTTGTTTGTTCTAGAAATGACTCGGCTCTCTTTATATGCAAAAGTAGTCAAGAATGTTTTCTGTACTCTCTCTAGCTCCATCAGATATTAGAGCAATAGAAATCCACAGTAGAAATCTGTAATTCTTTCCAGTTTAAGGGTTCATGGCTTCTCAGGTCAAATCCTCAAACTGCTTCCTACAATTTTTAAAAAAATCATAGACTTTAGTTCTAAAAGAAAAGCATATATGTATGTTAAATACACATGTATATTCTCTCTTCTTTGCTATGCATTATAAACCAACAAGAAGGAAATACAAAGTACATTAAAATAGTGATTGAGAATCACTGATGTATGTACATTGTGCTTTTGGATACAAGATTTAGTATAGAATTGCTGATTCTCAAACAATTAAATGGGACTTAGGTATACTTTATATCAGCACCTTTGAAATTTTTTATAGTTTAATTTTTTAAAAAAAAATTGATCTAGATTCTAGAGCATTTCACAAGGCAAAGATGTGTTTTGCATGGGTCTATTTATCACTGTGTGTGTGAGATAGGTATTCTTAAGATTAAGTTCATTAATTTTAAACTATAAAAATTGTGCAGTTCTGTTTATATTAGTATGATGGTAGTTTCTGTGAATGGGTTCTGTGAACCAGTATGAGACTTTATGCTTAGAAAATTGGAGATAAAGCTTTCCTTGACTTCAGTGTAATTAAATTTTGAGTAATAAGTATTTCCAATAATGACACTAAGATTTTTTCAGTTAACACTTGAATTTTGCTTTCCACACATGCGCTGTAATCTCTAATATGTTTTTTTCTAGGTGCCGCTCACAGATAATGGCTGATGTGGCTCGTTGCTTCACCTTAGTCTTAGTTTTATGATGTGTTTTGGTGAGGGCTGTTTTCTGAATTTTGCAGGTTCTTCTGGCCCTGTACTGATATACAAGAGAAGTAATTGACAAAATAATGGGCCTTGTGCATCAGTACACAATTGCCAAAACATTTGCCAGTACAAGAGATAAGGCACTTAGCGAATTGTTTTTCTAAAATAAATAAATGATTAAATCTTTGTTTAGACTCTAGTCAGAATATGTATCATTTTATTTATAGAATTTATGGAGAAAAATAGCTTTTAGATTTATTCTTGTTTCCTTTTGTTGTTTTCTCTCCTTTCTATAGGTCGGGTGACAAATCTTCGGAGAGTGACATATGTTGTCCTTGATGAAGCAGATAGAATGTTTGACATGGGCTTTGAGCCTCAGGTAACCAGAGGGATGACTAGCTTTTACAGATTTCCTAACAAAGGCTTATATGGAATATTTCATGTTCTGCTCTATGATGGTGTAGCTATTGATTACTAGAATGTTATTTTTGTCTAGTAAATGTTTAATTTCCAATATAAGCAATGGTGGGATTCAAGTAATTTAACAACCAGTTCTCTGCCCTAATGATTTCTTCCAATAACCAGTTTGCCAAACTGCTCAGAAAGTTAACAACCAGTTCTCCCGAGGTGGTGTGAACCGCCTGAATCCCACTACTGAATATAAATACCAAAATGGAAGAGTCCAAAGTATTGTCTGATACCTACTTATACTACATTGCTGTCTGTTATCCAATTCTTTAAATTAGGTACAAGATTATACAAAGTATGAAAAAAGAGTGGAGTTTACCTATTAACCACTTGTAATTATCTTTGTTGTTGTTAGTTGCGAAGTCGTGTCCGACCCATTGCGACCCCATGGACAATGTTTCTCCAGGCCTTCCTGTCCT